>CAUYLG010064948.1:0-11046 GCA_963573385.1 Cacajao melanocephalus | reverse complement strand
CACTGTCAATCACCTCCCTCCACATCTTAGAGCATCACACTTCCCTAACCTAAAAACAACCCCCAGCCTTATCTTTGGGGAGGTGGATTTGAGAGCTGTTCTCACGCCTCCTCCTTTGGCTGCCTTGTGAATCCATCTTTTCTTTAGAATGATGGGCTTGCTGTGCACAGGCAGATTAGACCTAGACCTGGCCAGCGACACCACGGACGGCCATGGCTGCCTCCAGACAGCAACGGCTGCCTTTTCTTCCACCTTCCAGGTTACACATAAAGGCCCTTTTTGGCCAACTCTTCCTCTGGGAAGCCCCTCCTCAAGGGGCACCAGAACCGATAGGGAAGTCAAAGGAAGCCCAGTATGCGGGGAAAAGCCAGGAACGTGGAGGCTGCCTTCTGCTCAGCTTTGCTCCCTTGCTTAGAGAGACTGGAACCCAGGGCATTAGCCACAGGCCTCACAACAAACCCTGGGCCAAGGAAACAGAGCTGGATGAATCGGAGAACATTCATCCTCTTCTCACTCTGCAGACTGGGAAATCGGGCTCTGACTGCTGCTGTGGATTGCGGCAGGTCCCAGGCCACTAACTTTGTCCTCTGTGGCCAGCACACCCCTGCAGCCTGAGCCTCAGCTGGTGAAGCAAAACAGACTCACCGACTGCCAAGCAACTGCAAAAAGGGCACGCAGCAGTTGTGGGCAGAGTCCAGGCCAGGAAATCAGCCTGTCTGGCCTGTGGACAATTGCTCAGCCTGCAGCTGAGGCCTGGCCAGGCCAGACACAGGGCCGGGTGCACAGCAGGGAAGGCACCTGCCCATCTCCACAGCCATCTTCCTCCTGGGCATACTCACCAAAAGGCACTCCTTAAAATAGATTATCAAATATTCAAGGGCAGGTGCAGTGGCTCACACCTGTAACCTCATCACTTTGGGAGACAGACAGGTGGATCACTTGAGGTCAGGAGTTCAAGACTAGTCTGGTCAACATGGTGAAACCCCCGTCTCTACTGAAAACACAAAAATTACCCCGGCGTGGTTGCATGGGCCTGTAAACCTGGTTACTCTGGAGGCTAAGGTGAGAGAATCGATTCAACTCGGCAGGCAGAGGTTGCAGTGAGTCAAGGGTGACAGAGCAAGACTCAGTCTCCAGAATAAATAAATATTTCAAACACAAAAATCTGTAGGAGCCCGTATGCCAAACACCTTGGTACCACTCTCTGGCATTATCAGAACATATATGTAGTGATACTTGCTTCAGACTTTGTTTCATGAACTAAAGCAAACATATATGAAATAAAGTCCCCAGAACCTCCCCCCACAGGCTTATTCCACTACCAGTCCCTGGAGGTATCCACTCTTCTGAATTTAGAGTTCATCACTCCTGTGCAATATTTTATAGTTCTGCTACTTATGTGGATGTCTTTAAACATTTTTAAATGTTAGCTAATGTGTGTGTCCTATTTGTTATGTATGTGACTTGTACATATTATTCAAAATTTTTGTGTGTCCCATTTGTTACATACATATGTGACTTGTACATATTATTCAAAATTTGTGTGTGTCCTATTTGTTATATTTGACTTGTACATATTCAAAAAAAATTTTTTTTTTGACAGTCTTGCTCTGTCTCAGGCTGGAGTGCAATGGCACCACCTCGCTCACTGCAACCTCTGACTCCCTGGTTCAAGCAATTCTCCTGCCTCAGCCTCCTGAGTAGCTGGGATTACAGGCACGCACCACCACACCTGGCTAATTTTTGTATTTTTACTAGAGATGGGGTTTCACCACATTGGCCACGATGGTCTTCATCTCAACCTCATGATCCACCTGCCTTATCGTCCCAAAGTGCTGGGATTACAGGCATGAGCCACCGCGCCCGGCCTCTCCTTGTCGTTTCTATGTCCAATTCCCTCATTCCTATTGATGCTAAACCTCTTGCTATGTTTGCAGATCAGATCATTCAAGTTTCCTTTATTTTTCTTTCAGATGTAATCTCACTCTACTTCCCAGGCTGGTGAACAGTGGGCACAATCTCGGCTCACTGTAACCACCACCTCCCGGGTTCAAATGATTCTCATGCCTCAGCCTCTTGGGTACGTAGGACTACAGGCACGTGCCATCACGGCCAGCTAATTTTTGTGTTTTTAATCGAGACGAGGTTTCACCATGTTGGCCACGCTAGTTTCAAACTCCCGACTTCAGGTGATCTGCCCACCTTGGCCTACCGAAGTGCGGGGATCACAGGCACAAACCACTGTGCCTGGCCAAGTTTCCTTTTCTGTGAATTGTGTCCACATTGTTTGCCCTCTTCTTTTCGTTGGCTTTTAAAAATATTAAAGAATTCCTTAAATATTCTACATATGCATCCTTTGTTGATTACATGAGTTACAAATATCTGCTCCTGATCTACGGTCTCTTTAAACTTTGTAGTATGTTTGGTTGAACAGAAGTCTAAATACTTTGGCAAAATCATATCTATCACCATTTTTCTTTTGAGCTTATGCTTTTAAGTAGTTTTTGCTTTTGAGATAGAGTCTCAGTTTGTTGCCCAGGCAGGAGTGCAGTGGCTCAATCACAACTCACTGCAGCCTCAAATTCCTGGCCTCCAGTGATCCTGTCTCCTTAGCCTCCTGAGTAGCCAGGACTAGAGGCACGCAGTGGACCAATCAGCTAATTTTGTGTACACACACACACCCCCCCACACACCCCATATACGGAGACACAGGGTCTTGTTATGTTACCCTGGCTGGTCTGAAGGTCCTGGGCTCAAGCAATCCTCCTTTAGCCTCCCCAAATGCTGGGATAACAGGTGTGAAACGCCACACCCAGCCACTTTCAGTACTTTAAAAAATTACTTTATGTACTATGGACTCAATGTGTCCCTTCAAAATTTATGTTGAAATCCTAACCTCCAATGTCATGGTGTTAGGAGGTGAGGCCCTTGGGAGGTAATTAGGTCAGGAGGGTGGAGCTCTCACAATGGATCAGCACCTCTGTAAGAAGAGATGCAGAGCTTGGTCCCTTGCTCTCAGGTCCCTCTGCTCCCTTCTCTGGGACAGGAGAGTCCTACCCACTTGTTGGGCCACTTCGGCCTCTCCTCTGGGGTCCTAGCCTTGGGCCTGAAGCCTCTCTGGGGGTCTTCACGGTGTTTGGCATCAGTGACTTGGGTTTTGCTTCGTGCCTGCTGGGGCTGCAGCTGGCCTTCCTGGGCAGGCAGGCCTCTGCAGAGTCCCCAGATCCCGGCTCAAGCCCATGCTATCCTCACTGGCACTGGTGATGCTGGTCATGCTCAGGTTCCTACTGATTTTGGCCATGATTGGGTCGATGTCCTCCTCCTGGTCCTCCACATCCCTGTCCCCAGGCGGTACTGGGAGGCACTGGTGTTCCCGTTGGTCTCTGTTGGGTAGAAGTCCTGGTAGCTCTCTTTGCTGGGACAGTAGTGGCCATCTTCTTCCTGTTCATGGGCCTCCAAGACAGAGGGCCCATCCTCCACGATGGGCAGGTGGCCATCCAAGTAGTCCTGGCTGCCCTCATCTGTGGGGGGTGCAGGCCCGCCCAGTCTAGCCACTCCTCTCCTGTCCCAGAGTAGGACTCTCCCATCCCAGAGAAGGGAGCAGAGTGGCCTGAGAGGAAGGTACCTCCTGGTACTGCCCCCACAGATGCTGAAGCAAGATGGTGGGAGGGGCTGGGTGCCTTGCAGTTCTATTGGGGGTGGAGCTCTTCACTGGTCCAGTTACGAGGCATGTTGTGTGGATGCTCCTGGCACATGTCGGCGTCCATGGGGTGCGTGCCACGGACCAGATACTCATCCCCATTGCTGTCCATGCCCTCCAGGTAGCTGTCATCCTCGGGGCAGTAGCAGATGTAGTAGGGGATGCCCTCATCCTCGGGGAGGCCTTCATCATAGTCTTCCTCCTCGGAGGTATTGTTCACTTAGAGTTGGAGTCCCCATCAGGGCTGTGGTCTTGGCACTCCTACTCCTTGGGCATGGGGCTCTGGCCATAGGGCAGCCAGTTCCAGGCCCTTGGGCACACAGTCTTCCAAGGGCCGATCTAAGTCTTCGCTCCTGGCCCAGGGGGACAGGGACAGGGCCCAGCCTCACCCTGTGGTCCAACATGCCACTCCTTGCACTCTCATGCTTCCAGTGGACCACGGCAGGCGCTGTTATAACCGTCATCTCCTGGAGGCAGCCACTGTGGGAGGAGCACTGATTGGGAAGGAGAGTCAGAACCTCACAAAGCCCGGCCGTGTTATGAGGGTACTCCACCCTCCTGATGCCTCCGACCACATTCTCCCACAGCAATGGGAGATGACAGCTGAAGATTTTCACTGCAGCCATCTTTTCAAAAACTGAAAACAATCTAAGTACCCATAAATAATGGGCGATTCTTCGGCCTCAGCCTCCCAGGTAGCTGGGATTATAGGCGTGCACCATCACACACAGCTATGTTTTGTATTTTTAGTAGAGATGGGGTTTCACCATGTTGGCCAGGCTGGTCTCCAACTTCTTACCTCAGGTGATTCACCTGCCTCAGCCTCCCAAAGTGCTGGGATTACGGAAATTATCCATCTCGTCCGACTTATTTCTATTATAGATTGACTCGCATACATTTCTGATGTTGGGCATCTCCTAACTTAAAAAAAAATATGGCAACGTCATATGTATCAGCTGAACATATTGCCTAGGACCTTCAGTGCCATGTTCAATAGAGACAGTGATAGAACCTACCCTTGTCTACATCCTAACTTTGATGAAAATTACTTCTAAAATTTCTGCCATTCAGTGTGATAATTGCTATGTACTAAGTAAAATAGGGCCAGGTGTGGTGGCACACACCTGTAATCCCAGCACTTTGGAAGGCTTGTGGGGAAGATTGCTTCAGCCGGGAAGGAAGAGGTCACAGTGAGCCAAGATCTTGACACTGCGCTCCAGGCTGTGCGAGAGACCCCGTCTTTTTAAAAAAAAAAAAAAAATAAAAAAAAAAAAAAAAAAAAAAAAACAACCACCCATATACACAAACACACACACCCATAGACACACACACACACACAGGATGCTAGCTTCCTAATAGTGCATTATCTGTTGACTGCCCTTGCATTATTGTAATAAAATCTAATTCTCCATGATGCATTATTTGTGTACATTACTGTTTTCGGTTTGGTATTATTTTACATAAAATTTGGAATTCATGTTCATAAAAGTTTACAGCTAACTTATTTGGTTTTCTATGTTTTGGATGTTGTTAAGTTACTTTCCTTGAAGTATTTCATTTCACCCTAGAAGCCTTATTTTAAAGGTTATTTCCCCTTCATATATGAGGAAGTTAAGGTGCAGTGAAGGCAAGTCATTTTCCCTAAGGTCACAGGGAAGGTAGGTAGTGGCAGCAGAGATACAAATCCGGATTGCCTGGCTCCAGAGGCCGTCACTTAGCACTGCCCTGCGCCCTCTCCCTGTGACAAAGATCCATCAGACTGTTCTATCGGGAACTTCCCTTGTACATCCTTTTTCCAGTTTTGCACAAAGATCATTCTCAGTAGTCAATTAGATAGCTTTTAAAAATAGATTAAAATAGAAATACTCATAAAAGTTTTATAAAAGCCTATTAAAATTTATCACCTTTGCTACTCTGACTTCTACAGTTTTGCAGTGGCCTCAGGTTTTACAGCACTTGGAAGCTCCTGTCCTAGGTATACTGGGGAGGTATACATCCCATAAAGCCAGGGATACAGATGCAGATCAGCAGCATGCTCCCCCACCCTCCAGCATCCTATCTTTTTTTTTTTTCCTTCTCTGAGGTGCAGTATTGCTCTTGTCACCCAGACTGGAGTGCAGTGGCATGATCTCAGCTCACTGCAACCTCTGCCTCCTGCATTCAAGCTATTATCCTGCTTCAGCCTCCCAAGTAGCTGGGATTACCAGCACCTGCCACCATACCTGGCTAACTTTTTTGTACTTTTATTAGGGACAGGGTTTCATCTGTCCTTATCAGAATCACTGGATCATGACTGACCCCTAGAGGTGGCTTCTCTGCTTAATTGTCAGCCCATGGGCTGGAATGTGACCCCCAAAGCTGCTGAAGCTTCCACCCATTCTGGACTATGCTTGCCATCTGTGAGGGAAAGGTCTGTCCTTTGTCTTGTTAGTCCAGCCAGCCTCACAGGCATTCGGCAGATTGGAAAGTCTAAGCATGTGCTGTGCTAAGCAGGGCTACCCCCGGCCTTTTTTGGGGAGTAAGCAGGAGTGCATTCCAGCCCCTAGCATGCTGCTGTTTATCCTCACCCCCCTACACACTCACAAGTACCAACACAGGCACAGTCACAGTCACGGGCACACACCGCCCTGGACAGCACCATTTCTAGCCTCCGCAGGGCTGTCTCTTTATGGAGACATTAACAAGACATGAAAAAGGCTCAGGGGTCAGGGAGGACCTCTTTTAGAAAGATGTTCCTAGACCCAGTTCTGCCTCTCACTTGCTAGGGGACCGTGAGAAAGTTGCTTCCCCTTTTTGGTCCCAGTTTACCCAGCTGAGAAACAGGGCGATTGAGCCAAATGGTCTAAGGTTCTGGGAACCTCTAAGCCAGAGTCCGTAGCTAGTGGTCAAGATGAGGGAAAGGCCCTTGGGGTCAGCCAAATACCCGAGAGGCAGGACAAGCCCAAAGGTGAGCAGCCTGAGCACGACAGGTGGGCCCAGAGCTGGAGCATAAGCCCCAGTCTGCAGAGCAGCCCTGGACTCAGAAGCCCGCTCGTACCAGCCTGGTGGGACTTCAGAGATGTGGGGTCCAGCCTCCCCTCATGTTGCAGGGCCGGGGGCTGGGGGCTGCAGATTCTGACCCCACAGTTGCTTTAGACATGCCAGATAAATTGGGCCAAGACACACCCCTCTCTATGAAATGAGCAGTCAATCCAAGTAGATAGGCCATGAAGGGCTGCGGAAAACCCAGCTGTACCCTGGGGATAGGCTGGCTTCCAGGGTACTCAAGCAGTGGCCTCTGGGGGAGAGGAACCAAGTATGAGAGGCAGGAATCAAAATCTAGGCCCAGCCTCCACAGCAACCCCTCTGGGGAGCCCAGGGCAGTCCCAGAGGTGCAGCAGGTGCACCAGGAGCGTGTTTCACAAGGCACCCAATATTGCATCCACTCAGAGGCAGCCAGCTGGAAAGTGGATGCAGTAGGCAGGGTGGGAGCTGCTCCCCATGGCCAGGAGTCCAGCCCAGAACCCACCCAAGTCCACCTTAGTCCTGCTCAATTGAGTCATCCCCGCTCTGGGACCTCTGGCTCCACCCACAGAGGGAGAACTTTGGGGCGAGCAGGTGAGCTGGCCCTTGTGGGAGTATGTAATTCACTTCTGAGCCTGTGCAGCCCCTCAACCCGCATCCCACCCCCACCTTTCCAGCCCCCTCATTCCCCAATTCTCCCACCTGTTCCCCTGCCCCAGCAGGTGCCTCCCCTCACTGCCTGCTCCCAGGCTCGCCTGCTCCCATGTCCTTGACTCTCCCGAGTCTCCCTCTTTGCAAGCCACCTACTCTTGACACATTCTCCCTGAAGGCACCATAGTACACATGATTAAGTCCCTGCACCTCACCTTTACTCTCAGGCATGAAAGGGAGATGACATGAAGAGCCAAACGCCACTTGGCAAAAGATCTGGAGTATGCAGAGGGGCAGATCCGAGGCTGTGGAAGCTCTGGGGGTTCCCTGCAGGAGGCTTCAATTTAAGCTGGCTCTTGAAAGTGGCTCTGAGCTGAGACCTCTCCCTGAAGCTCCAGACCAGGAGCCAGCTAGACCCTTCCATTTGGTGTCTCAAAGGAAGCTTGCACTCTGGAGGTCTAACTCTGAACCCAGATGATCCCACCTCAGCCCTGTTTCTTCTTAGGGAAATCACCACCTCATACCCAGTTGTGCACCAAACCCACATTTGAGGAAGTGGGCTCCTGCCCTCCCCTGCACCGAGTGCTCTGGATGAGCCAGTCCTGAGGGAGAAAGAGCTCTCAATGCCAAGCCAAACCATGTGAGGCTTAACTCCAACTTTAGCTGTGAGAGCTGTGGGTAGGGAAGGGCCCTAGTCCAGTTTGCTGTACAAAAACCAGCTAGCCACTGTATGGTACATGAATGGCAGGGGCAGAGTATGAATGGAGAGACAAGGAGGGCCAGGCTGGGGAGGTATGGACATGGCTGTAGCTGTGGAGATGGAAGGCCAGACAAGACTCAGTGGGTACTTGAAGAAAGGGAGGGGTCAGGAAGAGATTCCATTTTCTATCAGATGTGTAGAGCTTGGGATGCCATCCATTGCTCGACAAAAGGAGGAAGACCTCTGGCATGGGAGAATATAGATGAGCTGTCTTAAATGTCATTTGAAGTTCCCAAGGAGAGCCAGGCCTGCCAGCACGTTCACTGCTTCAGCCGGCCCTCTGGGCTCTCCGTTCATAGCTGTCAGGTGCAGTGGGGGCAGCTGCACAAGGGCCCAGCAGGTCTCCGTTTTTCCAGGGGACTGCTGCATGGCTAAGGCCAAGCAGCAGCTGATGAACAACCTTCTGAACAAAACCTGTTACCACAACCTGATCCTTCCCAGCCACCAGCTCCCTCACAGCTCATCTCCATCGAGATATAGCTGGAGCTCTCCCTGGCCCAGCACATCAGCATGGTAGGTGCAGAGGGCAGCTGTGGCTCAGGCTCAGGTGAAGAGGCAACTCATGCCCAAGCCCTAAGCAATCATTGGCCAGAGGAATGAAGTGACTAGAGTTGACTTAGACTTACCGATACATGGAAGGGAAGCCACAGAAGGGTCTGTGAGGTTTGTAGGTGTCCAGTATTTAATGAAATCATAGTTTTATTAGGAAGAAATGAGGGTGGGAGCGGGATGGCCACTGGGTAGGCAGCCAATGGGCCTACACAGACTCTCCTCAGCTGAGTCTCCAGCACGACCATAAGCTTCTCCCCCTCATCCTCACAACCCCATCCTATGCTCTCCCCCAGCTTGCTCAACAGGTGACCTTACACGCTCCCTACTTGGAGAAATTAAGAACCACACTGGGGGAACTGATGGATACAGAGGCCCATGTGTAGAAGCAGGACCAGAGGCAGCGCAGGGCCTACTAAGCCAGGTGGCGGAGGATCTGGATGGTGAGTGTGGCTGCTGCATACATGGAAAGGAGGGGCAGATGGCAGCACTCCCAGGGACCAATGTCAGGGTCTCCATATGTGGATGTGTGCAGAGGTGGGGGTGCCGAAGGAGGTGCAGGAAATTTCTCTCTCCTGCCTCCGAATTGGACACGTCAGAGGGAATCATGGCCCGTTGTAAACTAACACAATGTTCCCACCCTCAAGGTTAGAACCCTACCACTGGAAGCAGCTCTGAGGGGAGCATTCACATGGGGAGAGTGCAGGATGCTGTGTCCAGCAGGGAGAAGGAGGTCACCAAGGAGGCCGACCCTGCTCTGGCCAGGTAGCTGCGTTGTGACACACCAGCCTCTCTGTAGCAGTTGGCTCCCACGCACCCAGCGCATCAAACCTCCAGCCTTCAAGGCTGCTTTGGCCAAATTAATGAGCAGCTCCCTCTCCCAGGAGGAAGCTGAAGGATGGGGAGGGCAGTAGAGCTGTGTATACTCTGCTCCCTCCCTGCACAGTCAGACAGCAAGGGAGGGGGCTTTCAGCCAGGCTCACCCAGGCCGAGGTCCGAGTTTCAGTGTCCAAGCCAAGGGCTTCTGGCTTAATAGGGGAGCCCAGCTGCTGGCGTGCAGCTGCCACCCTCATGAGGGTGAAGGAGCAAGGGGCTCCGCTGCACTTCCAGGCTCGGGCTGCCTGGCCAGATCTGGTCTGTGGGCCCTGTAGGCTGGTAGAAGCCATCAGGAGGTGGAGGGGATGCAGCAGCCATGCCCCACCCCTGCGAGTCCTATTCTGAAAGCTTGGGTATACACCGAATATTAGGCTGTGGGCTGCTGGGCCAGGAAGGACCGTTTATTTTCAGGGCTTATCTATTGAATTGATGAGGGAGGGTTATAGGTACAACAGTTTAAAGATGGCAAGTTTAAGAAAGCAGGCAGGGATTTAGTGCTGAGAAGGAAGCAGTCTTTCGAAAGCAGTTCTTGTGGTGAGGCCAGAGTCCCGTACCAACGTCCTCAGCACGTTCAGCAGCTTCTGGGGGAGTGGACAGGATTGAAGCACAGAACTTTCTGGATAGAAATGTTCTTTATCTTGCAAGGAGACAGGTTGCATGGGTAATGCATTTGTGAAAACTCATCAAAATGTACACTTCAGATCTGTGCACTTCACTGAATCTAAGTTATGCTGCAATTTTTTTTTTTTTTTTGAGACGAAGTGTCACTATGTGGCCAGGCTGGAGTGCAGTGGCACAATCCCAGCTCACTTAAACCTCTGCCTCCCTGGTTCAAATAATTCTATTGCTTATGCCTCCCCAAGTAGCTGAGACTACAGGCATGCACCACCACATCCTAATTTAAAAAAAAAAAAGACGGGGTTTCACCATGTAATTCTAGCTGGTGAAGTATCGGCGGAAGTCTGTTAGGAAGCTTTTTTGAGAAGGTTAGAATTGCTCATTAAAAAGACAAAGAAGCCCAGGTCCCCTGGCAATGCTTGCCTCTGTGTTCCTACCTGCAATGTGGAGGTAATGCTACAGGATGGGAGAACCTCTGTCTGCCACAGTAGCCCCTGACTGCACTACCAGAAAGGCTGTCCCCTGAGGTCATGGAGGAGCAGTCACACACTGAACTAAGATACTGAACCCTCAGAGACTTGAATTCATCTAAAGCCTACAACGAGAAGCAAGGAGAAAAGGGAAAGGTGGAGGCACAAAGACTCCCCGGAGTTTTGCAATATGATAC
Source organism: Cacajao melanocephalus (assembly GCA_963573385.1). NCBI lineage: Eukaryota > Metazoa > Chordata > Mammalia > Primates > Pitheciidae > Cacajao > Cacajao melanocephalus. Next base: position 222 of record CAUYLG010064948.1, on the reverse strand, counting down.
TTGCTCAGCCAGCCCCTTCTTTGCCACAGCAGGCTTCTTGCTGAACCAGAGCTGCAGGTGAGTCAGGGTGTGCACTGGCAGATGGTGCCTGCAGCCAACACATGCCACTCTGATGCAGTGGTGCCCCTGTCATCGCAGCATCACTTCCCAACTACCTGAAGAGCAGGCAAGCCTTTCATACGCATGTTATGCAGATGACATGTGGGGCTACATAGGTGTCAC
>CAUYLG010064944.1:0-29749 GCA_963573385.1 Cacajao melanocephalus | reverse complement strand
CCATCACCACAAACACCCCACAGATCATCCCATCACCACAAACACCCCACAGATCATCCCATCACCACAAACACCCCACAGAACATCCCATCACCACAAACACCCCACAGATCATCCCATCACCACAAACACCCCACAGATCATCCCATCACCACAAACACCCCACAGATCATCCCATCACCACAAACACCCCGCAGAACATCTCGATCACCACAAAGATCCTAAAGAACAGTACCATCACCACAAAGATTCCACAGAAACTCTTCATTACTGCAAAGACTCCATGTGTCACCCTTTATAGCCACATTCACTTCTCTTCTGCCCCACCACCTCCTTAACCCTGGAAACTATTCATCTGTTCTCTCTGTCTCTACAATTTTGTCATTTCAGGAATGTGATGTAATGGAATCATGCAGTATGGAATCCTTTGGAACTGGCTTTTTCCACCCAGCATTATCCTCTGGAGACTCACCCATATTGTGGCGTGCAGCAGTAGCTTGTTTCTTTTCATTGCTGAGTAGTCTTCCATGGTGTGGCAGTTGGTTTGATCATTCACCCACTGAAGGACATCTGGATTTGTTTCCAGTTTTTGGCTTTTACAAATAAAGCTGGTATAAACATTTGTGTACAGATTTTTGTGTTAACATAAGTCCTTATTTCTCTAAGATAAAAACCTAGAAGCATGATTGATGGGTTGTGTGGTAGTGAATGTTTACTTTCTAAAAGAAACTGGCACACTCTTTGCCAAGTGGCTGCACCATTTAAATTATTTGTTTTAGTTGTTCTGATAGGTGTGTAGTGCTACCACATTGTGGTTTTAATATGTATTTCCATAATGGCTAATTATGTTGAACATGTTTTTATGTGCTTAATTGCCATCTGCATCTTCTTCAGTGAAATGTTTCTTTATGCTTTATCTATGGATTGTTTATTTGTTTTTACTGTTGAGTTTTGGCAGTTCTTTCTATATTCTAAACAAAAGTTCTTTGTTACACAATGTAGTTTTCAAAAATTTTCTACCATGTAGTAATTTCACCTTTCATCTTCTCAACAGGATCTTTTCTAAGACAAAGTTTTAAATTTTGATGAAGTTGAGCTTACCAGTATTTTCCTTTTATCCACTGGGTTTCCAATGTCAAGTCTAAATAACACTTTAGTCCAGGATCAGAAGAATTTTCTCTTGTTTTTACTTAAACGTTTTGTAGTTTTATGTTTCACATTTAAGCCTGTGATCCAGGTTGAGTTGATTTTTGTTTTGGGCTGAGGTTTACTTTTTTTGTGAGACTCATCTTAGGTTGAGGTTTCCTTTCTTGCCTATGGATGTTCACTTGCTCAGAACCATTTTCTAAAAACTCTATCCTACCTTCATTGAATTGTTTTTGTACTTTTGTCAAAAATTAGTTGGGCTTATTTTTGTAGGTATAGTTCTAAGTTCTCTATTCTTTTGCGTTGAGAATTGTTGTCTGTCCCTCTACAAATACCACACAATCTTGATTACTGTAGCTATACAATAAGCCTTGAAATTGGGTAAACTGAGTCTTCCCACTTTGTTCTTTACCAAAGTTGTTTTAGCTATGCTGTTTCCTTTGTATTTCCACATAAATTTTAGAATAATCTTGACTATTTATTTAAAAAAAAAAACCACTTTTTGAGATTCTAATACAAATTGCATTAAACCTGTATACCAATTGAAGGAGAGTTGACATTTTTACTACGTTGAGTATTTCAATCCATGAACATGGTATGCCTCTCTGAATATTTATATTTTCTTTTCTTTGTTTTTATCAGATTGTGTTGTTTCAATCTACAAATTTGGTATGCTTTGTTATATTTACACCAAGTATTTTATTTTTAAGTTATTGTACATGACATTATATTTTTAATGTAGGGTTCTAAGCATTTGTGGCTAATATACAGAAATTCAATTGATTTTTGTATAACCTTGTATCTTTAAGCTTTCTGAATTCATTAGTTCTAGGAATCTTTTGTAGATGTCTTTGGATTATGTCCTCTGCAAATAGGGTCAGTTTCATTTCTTTCTTTCTAGTTTGTTTGACTTTTATTGCCTTTTCTCACTTCAGTGCACTAGCTAGAACTTCCAGCACTATGTTGAGTGAAAGTAATAGAATGGACATCCTTATCCTTACCTTATTACCAATCTTAGGGAGAGAGCATTCCATTTTTACCATTAAGTTAATGTTACCTGTAGCTTTTAATTGGTGTTTCTTCTCAAGTTGAGGAAGTCCTCCTCTGTTCCTATTTTTCTGAGTTTTTATCATGAATGGATATTGAATTTTGTCAAATGACCTTTTTGCATTTGTTGATATGATCATTTCTTTTCTGTAGCATGTTAATACAATGGATTACATTGAACCAGCCTTGCATCCCTGTAATAAAACTCCCTTTGTCATGGCTTATAATTATTTTTTATATATTGCTCAATTGTGTTTGCTAATATTTTTAAAGGAATTTTGCACCTGTATTTAGAAGAAATATTGGCCTGTATTTTTCTCTCTTATTTTGTACTATCTTTGTGGTTGTGGCAAAAATAGCATCAAAAAATGAATTGGTAAGTGTTCCCTTCTCTGCTACTTTGTGGAAGTGACTGTGTAGTGTTCTATGTTAAACATTTGGTGAAATTCTCTAGTGAAACTACCTTGGACCTTATGTGTCTTTTGGGGGGAGATTTTCAATTATGAATTTAATTCCCTTAATAATTATATGGCTATCTAAATTTTTTTTATGTACAGTGAGTTGTGATAGTTTGTGTTTTTGAAGAAATTGATCCATTTCTTCTAAGTTGGTAAATTTATATGTGTAGAGCTGTTTGTAGTGTTTATAATCATTTTGATGTCTGCAAAACCTGTCATGTATCCTGTTTTATTTCTGATATTGGTAACTTATGCCTTCTCTTTTTTCTTTGTCAGTCTTGTTAGAGTTTTGTCAGTTTTATTGATCTTTTCAAAGAAATAGATCCTTATTTTATGTATTTTATCTATTGTTTTTCTGTTTTCAATGTAATGGACTTTGGCTCTTGCCTTTATTATTTCCTTCTTTCTTGCTTTGGGTTTATTTTGCTCTTCATTTTTTTAGGTTCCTCAACTAGAAGTTTAGATTATTTATTTGAAACTTTTAATCTCTTCTAATGTATGTACTTAGTGCCATATATATATATATCTCAGTACTGCTTTATCTGTATCCCATAAATTTTGAAATGTTATATTTTTATTTTGATTTAGTTCAATGTGTGTTTTTTATTTTCCTTGAGACTCATCTTTCTCATCCTCTTTGCCCAAATAGTTTATTTAGAAGTGTACTTTTTAGTTTTCTCAAGTTTGGAGATTTTCCCATTATCTTTCCATTCTTGATTTCCAGATCAATTCCATTGTAGTTAGAGAACACTCTGCATCATTTTGATTCTTTTACATTTGTTGAGGTTTGTTATATGGCTCAAAATACAGTCTACCTAAATATATGTATTTATGGGCACTTGAAAAGAACATGCAAATTTTTGCTATTGGTTAGTGAAGTGTTTGTAAAGGTTGATTAGATCCTGTTGATTGATGATGTGGGTGAGTTCTACATTCCTGCTGATTTTGTGTCTAGTTGTTCTGCCCAACTGTTGAGAGAGAGGTGTTGAAGTTGCCAGATATAATTGTGGATTTGTCCATTTCTCTTTTCAGCTCTATCAGTTTTTGCTTCACATATTTTGCAGCCTTGTTGTTTGGTACATACACATTTAGGATTGCTATGTTTTCTTGGTGGATTGATCGTTTTATTATAATGCAATGTTCCTCTCTGTCCTTGGCAAATTTCTTTGCTCTGAAGTTTAATTTATCTGTTATTAATATAGCCAATCAATTTGTTTTTATTAATGTTTACCTAAGATATTATTTTTCATATTTTTAAATTTTCAACCAATATATACCATTGTATTTAAGGTGAGTTTTTCTGTTGACACCTAAAGGGCAGGCCTTCTGTTGCTGCTGGAAAAGGATGAGAACTCTAGCATCTTCCATGGCCATCACAGTGAGTGACAGGGAGCAGCTGACTCTCTAGGAGGCCTCCTCAGACCCCACCCCAGCAGAGAAAGCAAGAAGCACATTGTTGCCATGTGTGGATGGAGGTCCAGGCTTTCCATGTGGTCTCTCCTGATACTGCTGGAGGCCTCATTACTGGGTAGTGGGAGTCATAGTCCTGTTTCTTTAGCACCACCCTGATGAGGGTGTTGGATACCTCATTACAGCCTCCCATGGATGGAAGTCTAGGTTCCCCACACATCCTTTGCTGATGAGGTTAATCAAAAACTGGCGTGGGACCACAGTTTTTCCTTGGCATTTGGCTGAAGTTGAACTATTACTATCTACACATTTTCTGTCTTATGAACTGCCTTTTTCCTGCTCATTTGGCTAAAGAGAAAAAGCTTTTGTTGGGCCTCATCTGTGCCTGTTGGTCCCTGCAGTTTGCCAGCTTATGCAACTCCAGGTCTGGGACATATGAAGCCAAAATGAAACCCTAGAAACACACCGCTGCCCTCTTCCTCAGGCCCTAAGTCCCCTCAGCATTCTACTTTCTTTCCTCCACCTTTCAGAGCATTCTGATGCTTGTTTTGTGTATAATGTTCAGGGTTGTTAGCTGTATTTAATGGGAGAAACAGGGAAACATACATCAACTTCATCTTCTCTGAAGTCGACTTGCTTTTGACCAATAGAATAGAACAAAGGTGATGCTGTCACTCCTGTGATTATATTATGTTAGATTAGACTCCGTCATGCTAGCAGACTCTCTCTAGAGACTCTCCTTGCTGGCTTGACAAAGTGAGCAGCCATGCTGGGAACTTCACATGTGAAGAAGCTGTGGGTGACCTCTAGTTAAGGGTCAGTAAGAAGCTGCAGTCTTTGGTCCTGTAACCACAAATAAATAAATTTACCAACAACCTGAGTACATTTGGAAGTGGATTCTTCCCAGTTGAGCCTCCAGATGAGAACATAGTCCTAGATGACACCTCGACTGTAGCCTTGTGAGACCCTGAGCAGAAGACCCAGCTTCCCTGTGCCTGGACTTCTGATCCACAGTGCAGTGTACTGAGTGTGTCCTCACAAAATGTATATGTTGAAATCCTAACCTCCATTGTAATGGTATTTGGAGGTGGGACTTTTGGAAGGCAATTAGGTCATGAGGGTGGAGCTCATGCGAATGGGATTAGTGCCTGTCTAAGGAGAGGCCCCAGGGAGCTGGCTCACTCTTTCTCTGCCATGTAAAGTTTCGAGGAGGAGTCAGCCATCAGCAACCGGAGGAGGGCCCTCACCAGAGTCCAACCAAGCTGCCATGCTGGTCTCAGACCTCCAGCCTCCAGGAGCATGGGAAATAAATGTCTATTGTTTATGGGCCTCCCAGTCTGTGGTATTTTGTGACAGCAGCTGGAGCTGACAAGACGCAGTCACTGTGACTTCATACATGAGTGTTGTTCTCACATGCCACATTCATGAAAATGTGTCGTGTAGCAATGGACAGTCCATATCTTCCCCATTCCCAAAGTCCCTAAGGGCACTGCCTCCATAGCCCCTGGCATGTCAGGGATTCCCTTCCTGGCCCCTCTCACCAGCCTCAGCCAGACTCCCACTGACTGGGCCTCCCTGGGTGAATCTGAAGTTTGCCCAGGGCAGGGATTGGAGTGGGACCACCCCAGCATCCTGGGCAAGATCCAGTGCCCTGTGGAGCCTGTAGACCCCTGATATTTGGGTACTGGGTGTTCAGGCTCCTGCCGTGGGGAAGAACTGAATTCAGTCCACACCGTGTGTTCAGAGCTGGGAGCCAGCCTGTGCACACAGAGGAGACTGAGGCACTAGCTAGTGCCAGCCGAGTGTGCACCCCCACCTCTAATGCCACTGTGGCCAGTGCTGAAGGATGGGGTGGGCAGAGAGGGACCAGCTCTGAAGGCTGACCAGTGGACATCACACGGAGGGATGGAGGGACGGCAGGAAGGGGCGTGGCGTGAGCAGAGGCAGAGGCGTGGCCAGGGGAGCTGCAATGGGAGGGCAGGCTCACGGAGGGCCCCCTCGTCCACCCCCGCTGGGCTCCTGTAGGGCATTGCTCTCCCTGGGTGGCACCACCAGCCGCCCTCCTTGCCTCCCTCCCGCCATGATGTTCAAGTGACAGCCCACTGGGTCTACTTCACGGCTGCTCCCGAGCCACACTGGGGCCTCCAAGAACCTCACCAATTCACCTGCTCTGTATCTCTCAGATGGGCACCTTCTGTCGCCCCACTGCCCCCACCCTCATCTCCTCCCAGCCCCTGTAACAGTCCCCAGCTCCACTTGCATTCAATTCTCCACTCAGCCAGAGGTTTCTCAAAAGACAGACTAATCACATCCCTGTCTCCTGCCAAAAACCTCCCAGGACTCCCCTGTCCTTCAGAGTGAAGTCTGTGCTTTTTTGTTAACCACAGACCCTTTGAGGCTGCTCCCAGACACCTTCCCACCCCACCGGGTCCTCTGCCCAGCATGTTTCTCCTCCCTGGACCACTGGGTGTTCTCTGAGCCCAAAGAGCTCCTTTCCCCTCCAGACCAGCCTTCAGCTGACCTCACTGCCTCCCTGCACCCGCTCGTGCCCCGCCCCCTCAGGCTCCATTCTCAGGCTTTCCTGCCACCCCCACCCAGCCTAGGGAGGAACCCTCTTCTGTACAGCCTGTCAACGGGCCTGCAACTTCCTGATTACCTGCGTACCTGCCTGTCTCCTCCCAGCTACAAGTCTGGAGCTCCTAGAAAGAGAGGCTCAGGAAGTGGCACACACACACGTCTGTGTGTGTGTGTGTGTGTGTGTGTGTGTGTGTGTATGACAAAGAGAGAGAGTGTGTGAGTGAACAAGAAGATGGGAGTGCGGGGAGGAGACGCAGCAGCGTTTGTGTCTAATGTGCAAAGTCTCCGTTTGGGAAGACGCACTGGTCTAGTGAAATGGACGGTGGTGATGGCCGCACAGTAGTGAGAATGAGCTGAATCTCATGGAAGTGTGCACTTAACGGTGAGTAGACGGTAGATTGCACATTACTGTGTGTATTTCACCACAATAAAAGTTTTTAAAATTATAATGAAATAAAACCATAAAAAGAAAAAGACTTTAAAAGGTATATGTGATTATGCTCATTAATTCTGTCTATAGAAACTGTCCTGAAAAAAATCAGTTTTTAGATCAGGCTGATGTAGAAATACACTCAAAGAAACAGGATTTATGCCAGAGAAGACAGGAAGGAGCTGTTTATTCAACAGAGCAAGTGGTTAAATAAACCGTAACTCATATATTCTGGAGTATTTTAACTCTTTAGAGTGACACTCATGAAAATGGTATAAACATCAATATTTTCTTATAATAATCACTGAGAAAGGTAGGAATCAAACTTTAAATATAACTTCAATTTTTGGAAAAATCTATGCTCGGAAAATAAAATAGTAATTAACACATCTGAATTTAACAGCTTGTATTTGGAAGATTTTATTTTTATTTTTTATATTCTTTATGAGTTTTTAATACTGTGATAATGAAAATTAATATTATTTTTAAGGATGATTTAGAAACCAATTTCGAAGGTAGTAAAAACGAGAAAGAGGAGAAGGAGGAGGAGGAGAGAACGGAGGAGGCGAGGAAGGGGAAGAAGGAAGAGGGGAGGAGAGAGGGGGAGGAGGAGGAAGGTGAGGCCGTTGTGGCCCCTGGAGCAGGAGCTGCGTTGAGTTTTCAGGGGGAACAGTGCCCTTGAAGGGGCATGACTTTGAGCAGCCATGGGGGGCAGGAACCCAGATGCCCTTGCATTGTGCCCAGTTCTGGGCTGGGCCCATGGGACAATATGGAAGAAGAAGCTTGAATCCCTGACCCCAGAATGTGATCAAGGGACAAGATGTTCCCAGACCAGATGCTGCCAACCGCATTGCTGCAGCCTGGCTGTGCCAGTCACCACTGGCAGAGCTTGCCAAGGGCCATGCTCTTGACTCTCATGTTCCCTCGTTGAGGGAGACAGCACTGTGATCCCTACCCTGCAGGCCTCACAGCGGAACCGTCATCCAAGATAAGAGAGCTGGAAGGTGGTACGTCAGAAATTCAAAGTGTGAGCTCATGACCCAGGAGGCTGGCTTCACCTGAGCATGCACTGGAGCAATCCTGGAAGACTTCCTGCAGGCGGCCTTCCTTTCCTGCCTCCCACCATGGTGCCTCACTCTGCAGATATACTGGGTTGCCATGGTGTCACACTTCAGGCCCCTGCACTCGCTGCTACCCTGCTCCACCTGACAAGTCCCCCTTCCTGCTCAGATTCCACTGCCCCAGCTCGACCCCTTCCTGAGAGAGTTCCAGCACATCTGTGCCCAGGCCACGCAGTATGCTAGTGCTGAGCCCAGGACTTGATCCAGTCTGTTCAACACACAATTTTCACCTAAATCAAAGGGTGGATGCTTGGCACAGGGGCTGCCCCAGCCTCTGCTGGTGACTGAGGGCCTATGACATCCTTATTCACTGTCTGCAAAGGACCTCAGGATCCTTCTCAACACTGCCCGGTGGCTCCAGCTGACAGCACCATTGCCGCGGAGTGCAGAGGTACCGGCTCGCCCAGCTGCCTCTGCTCAGGGTGGCTGTCCTCCATCCCGTCCCGGCCTCACCTCTCCGTGCCACCAGTAGCCCCGTGTGAATGACATCGTTGCCCTTTAGGGAAGAGCCAGCCCTGCCTCCACATGTGCAGTGATTCCTCGCAGTGCGAGTCCTTCCTCTCTGAGTCTAGGCAAGTGCAGGAACCTCGGCGGCCCTTCCCGGGCATCAGAGCCGTTGAGGAGCCGCCCATCTGCCGGTACCCACACCAAACTTCAGGCTGCAGGGTGGAGGCCAAGAGGCAGGAGGGATGACGATGGGGAAACAGGAGGGGGCTTTTACTGGCTGCAGTTAAATTCTGCTGAATGCCTCCTGCTGTGCAGTCGGGCTGGAGCAGGAGACATCCCTGAACCAGGGCCTCCAAGGCTGGCATGCACAGACTTCTCTGGGTGCTGCTGGAAACGCACGCCCAGAGGCAGTGGGGCCTGTGACTCTGCACTCCTAACACCTCCCAGAAAATGCTGAAGCTGCTGCTTGGGGACCAGCTGGTGTCCCCAAGTGGGGACAAGGGAAGTCCACACTCCTCACCCTCTCACTCCAAGGTCTATCGCTCACCCTGCTGCAGCCTTTATGCCCCACCCGGCCCACTTTTCTCCCAGCTTCCTCCACTCCCCACGCCACGGCCCCATCCCAGAGGGTCCCCCAGCAAAGACAGCAAGGACAGCACCTGCCTGAAACTGACCCAGCCTCGTGGGAAGGACCTGTGCCACAGAAGGGCCAGCTGCCACCCGAGGTAGCGCAGCTGGTTCAGGAGTAGAGGCCAGGTGTGTGCAGCCTCCAGCCTCCAGCCTCTAGGCACCAGGTGCAGGCTGTGAGCGGTTCCACCTCTGTGCAGGCTCAGAAAGGCACTGAATCTCTCTGGCCTTCATTTGTTCCTGGGGCATGTGATAGGGGCAGCCACCTTTGAAACCTCGAGGCCTGCGGGCCTAGGGTGGAGTGCTGGTGAGGAAAAGCACTGGATGCTGATCCCTGGATCTGGTGCAAGTCTGAGGAGGTGAGCAGCCACCCATGGCCTCCTGATCTCCCAGCCAGGCAGAGGGCCCTTCCCACGGCGCTCTTCTGGGGCCAGCCTGTGAAGGAGCGAGAGGAAGTGACCTTGCACCCTCCCACCAGTTTACAACTCACGCTGCATCCCCCTGCCCATCTCCTGCCTTATAGGACCCTCACCTGGGTGCATCACAGGTGTCTTCAATGCTTGGGTGAGAACCCTGGAACTCTGTGTGCCAGGCTGCAGCAGTGGACTCAAAGTGGTTTCCTTTCTGCAACTTCAGCAGCTGGACGAGAACTTGATTTAAAGAACTTCTCAAGCCCAGGGCAATGTTTCTCACAACCCCAGCCCCAGAGGCCCTGAGAAGCCACCCAGGGCTGTGGCTCCCACCCGCCCGAGCCTGGGATCTCCCTCTACAGCCCGGCCTCCCAGGCCCCTTCAGCCTCCGCAGAGGGAGACATGGGCTTAGGCAGTCTGGGAACTGTGAACTGGCCCATCTCATCCAGTATTACAGATAAGGAAACTGAGGCACACAAAGTCGAACAGACGCATCAATCTCAAATAGCAAGTTAGGCGGCCGCGGGACCCACAGCTGATCCCTCCCTTGGCCTAGTGTCTCATGGCGGCCGGCTGCATGTGCAAGCTCCTGGGGCTCTGCGTGTTTCATGTGTGTTTCATGTGTCTCTGCAGCTGCCTGTCCTGGGGCCAGCACCTGCTAAGGCTCCTTCACTGCCCTGGGACCGACCCAACCGGGAGTGGAGCTCAGCAGCATCTGCTGATGCAGAGGCCTTCGCAGTGTTCTGGGCTGAGACCCGGCTCTGGGCTGAATTGTGCCTCCCCAAAGTTCAATGCTGAGGCCTCAACCCCAGGACCTCAGAACGTGGCTATGGTCTGCATCAAGGCCTTCAACAGGGGACTAGGGTTAAACGCAGTCACTGGGGTGGGCCCTGATCCAGGATGCCCGGCATTCGTATGCAAAGAGGAGATGAGGACACAGACACGCAGAGGGTGGCCGTGTGAGGACACGGGGAGAAGATGCCGTCTACATGCCAAGGAGAGGGGCCTTGGGAGAAGCCAGCCCTGCCCTCCCCTCGATCTCGGACTGCAGCCTCCAGAGCTGTGGGAGGGTAAACACCTGTGGCATTTGTCACGGAGCCCGAGCTGACCACAGCCGGCTTGGGGAGGCCATGGAGGCCCACAGTTGTCAATGCTGTTATGCGGCCTGTTGAAATCCACTGGGTCTCTGGTCATGAGGGTGGGTGAGTTCGCTTCCCGATAGAATCGTGGAGCATCAAGGCCCTGGTGGATTTGGGAGTTTGCAAGCTGGGCTTCTGGTGAGGGGGGTGAGACGTGGCCAGTTCTGTGGCCAAGAACAATTAGCTAAAAAAGAAAGCGGCCAAATAGAATGTGGCTGAAAACAAGGTAACAACCATAGCAATATGCCAAAGGCCATTTGGTTAGAAATGACTCTTTGCAAAGTTGGTGTGGTGGCTCACGCCCGTGATTCCAGCACTTTGGGAGGCTGAGGCAGGGGTGTCACTTGAACCCACGAGCTCAAGACCAGCCTGGGCAACAAATCAAGACCCCATCTCTACGAAAAAACAACAAGTTTAAAAATGAGCCAGATGTGGTGGTGCACACTTGTAGTCCCAGCTACTTGAGAGGTTGGGGTACGAAAATTGCTTGAGCCCAGGAGTTTGAGGCTGCAGTGAACCAAGATGGGGCCCCACGGCACTCCAGCCTGGGAGACAAAGCAACGCCTTGTCTCAAAGGAAAAAAGGCTCTCTGCTGTTGCTGACTGTGAGAGTGTGCCAAGTGTGTGTGGAGCATCGGTTCTGTGATCTTTGGTGAGATGGCCGCGTGTCCCGTGCCCTCCGCCCGTCTTCATTCCCAGCTCCTTGTGACTCAGCCATCCCTACCCTCTGCTGTGTGTGCCTGAGAAAAAGTGGAGAACCATAACCAGTTTTTTAATATTGGTAATAGTAGACCATAAACCTTTTTTTTCTTTTTTTTTTGTATTTTTGTATATTTAGTAGAGACGGGGTTCCGTCATGTTGGCCGGGCTGGTCTCAAACTCCTGGCCTCAAGTGATCCACCTGACTCCACCTCCCTAAGTGCTGGGATTACACGCGTGAGCCACCACAACCAGCCTAAACCATCATCTTATCTAATGGTTCCCTTTGTCACTTTATTTCAAATCTCTTTTTAGACAAGCTATTGATGCTTCTGTATTAAACAAAATATTGGCAGAGAATGAAGAACGTGACATCGTGTTTAACCCTTGTGAAGACAGCTGCTGAGCGATGATGGCTCCTCCCAGACATGTTAGGTAGAAAGAGAGGATTTTTCTTACAAACTAAACACCTCGTTTTTCTGTTTGGTCTATCATGGTTTATTTACACCATCTAATCAAGGGTGGGTGGATGTTGGTATTTTTCCCAATACTCCTCTGAGGCTGAACTTTGGTTGAGACAAATTGCTTTGGGCCAAGTTAGGGGCACGGTGCTCTGGTCTGACCTCCAGGGGCAGAGTTGCACCCCCAGTAGGGAGGGACCCAGCCTGGCCCCCCACCTGCGTGTGCCTGAGCAGCTTTGAAACCAGGACTAATGGGTATCCCCTGATCTGACATCCACTATAACAAGCGCTGGAGGAAGAAATCAATGAATCCTTACTATCCCTTTAGGAACACTCTGGGCAGCAAAATTCCACTTCAAACTGAAGCATGGATTTACTGACGGGCAGGCGGAGCGGGCAGAGGAAACCCAGCGTCCGTGCGGCTGTCTCGGTGGAGGCTCTGGAGGAGAATGCACATTTCCCCTGGGGTCTTTGGCCAGGTGGCTCACCTGCCACAAGCTGGAGAGGGCCCCCACCCCACCCAGTGCTGCACCTGCCAGCCAGAGCATGGAGGCCCTGCTTCCAGCCTCACTCCTGCACACTTGCCTCTCAGACCCCAAGGGTCAGCTCATTAGGGTTGAGGGCAGCTTGGGCACCTGCCACTGAGGTGAGTGCCCAGGCCAAGGACCTTCACTACCCCACAGCCCTGGAGGCTAGGGGTCTGAGATCAAGGCGTCAGTAGGGTGGTTTCTCCTGAGGCCTTGCTCCTCAGCGTGTGGACGGCTGCCTTCTCCCTGTGTCCTCACATGGTCTTCTGTGTGTATGTCTGTCTGTGCCCACATTTCCTGTATTTAAGGACACCAGCCACCCTGGATTAGAGCCCACCCTCATGCACTCATTTAACCAGATCACCGCCAGAAAGACTTCATATCCAGATAAGACCACATGCTGCAGTCCTGGGGGTTAGGACTTAACATATGAACTTGAGGGGACATAATTTCTCCCAGACAACGTGTGAGCCAAGGACACGGTGGCACTCAGTAAGTGTGGTCGCTGGCACATGAGCAGGAGAGGGCGCAGAGAATGGCCTTGGGCATAGAGCAGGCACCGTCTGCATGCAGCCACGCTGCCCACTCCATTAGGCTGGCACCTGCCCAGTGGGCCCTCTTTGGGGCCAGGCAGCCGGTAGGTGCCTGATCACGGTTTCAGCGGGAAAGGAGATTGGCTGGAACAAGGGTCTGTGGGGACCCGCATGGCAGTGATGTTTCCAAGCCATGTATAAGCACTTCCTGGTGACACAGGCCCCAGGCAGACGTGGCTGCCAGATGTCCCCTCAGGACCAAGGTGTCTAATAATCGGTGAAGAGTTCGCAGCTGAGCCTCTCCCAGGAACTGCCCTCAGACAGAGAAAGCTGCTTCACCCCAGGTCATGCCCTTCCTTGGGAGTGGGTCTCATTCAGTGACCGGGGTGGGGGGCCAGAGACCACAGCCCAGGCATTGCCCCATGGCTTCAATTCAGAGCCACACTAGAGGGCCATCCTGGGCCCAGGGCCCTCCGTGGCAGGGCAGGGGCCTGTGTGGAGTCCCCGCGGGACTCCTCCCTCTGCCCATTTCTGCCTCCGTCTCTCCCACCCCAGTACTCGATCCTGAGAGTCCACGCCAGCCTCTGTACACACACCCCCGCCTGTCCTAGAAGCCTTCTTAGGATGGCCGGCACCAGGACTGCTCCAAGGAAGCAAACTGAAATTGGACTGGAGCAGGCTGTGAGGACCCAGAGCTGATGAAGGGCAGTGGGCGGGGGTACCACAGTGGGTCAAAGTGCCCCCAAACCCATGCCCACCCTGAGCCTCAGAACTTCACCTTATTTGCAAATAGGGTCCCTGAAGATGTTAGTTAAAGATGAGGTCATATTGGCTTAGGGTGAGCCCTAGATCCAATGACCTGTGTCCTAAGAAAAGGAGAAGATCCCCCGAAGGGGGCCACCACGTGGAGACAGGCAGAGATGGGGGGATGCCCCTACAAGCTGAGGAACCAACGACGATGCCGCCACCAGCAGCAGGAACGGGCGGTGGGTGCGAGGCCGGGGTGGCTCCTCCCTCAGGGCGGGCAGACGGAACCTCCCTGCCCACCTCCATTTCAGGCTTCCGCCTCCAGAACCATGGGAGAATCCATTCTTGCCATTTTCAGCCACCAGTGTGTGGTAATGTGTTACAGTAGCCTTAAAAAATAACACACTCACCATACAAATTACAAGACCTCACCAAAAAAAAAAAAAAATAACCTTAATGAACGCATCATAATGAAATCGCCTGAACCAGTATTGCCGCGTCTAATCCTTCAGTGACAATCCTGCGTTATGTGAACTGTTCCCGGGAGAAGGAAAAAAAGAAAGACGTTGCGTGCGTAAATTTTTGGAGGTTTATTCAATCTGATGTAATAGGATTTATTACAGCGACACAAAGATAATTCCAAATAAGAAATTCTAATAATAAACTATCAAGCACCAAAAATATCAAAACAAAAACACCCGTGGATCATCCCCCAGGGGCAAAAAAACACCCTTCAGTAAAATTTTACATTCATTGTTCATTTTTTTAAACTCTTAAAAAGTAAGTAATAGAAGAGAATGTCCTTTTAATGCTGGAGGAAGTCCATTACCAGCTGCAACAATCATATTTAACAGCGAAACTTCTCCTTGAACTCAGGACAAGGCAAGAACGCTGATGCTGTGGGGGAGAAGAAAGTGCTCTGCGGGATGAGATTTGGAAAGAAAGAGATCAAACGGTACTTGTTTGTAGCAATAGGATTGTCTCACCCAGCCAGCGAACCTATAGGGAACCCCAGCCCCAATGCTGGACTCAATATTAATATCCAGACGTTAAAGGCATTGCTTTTCAGTAGAGATGATCAATTTGAAAATGTGGTGTTTAAAAATCTAGAGCAGCAAGAAGTATGAAGTCTGTAGGAATCACACTAAGAAGACATGTGCAAGTTTTCTGTGAAAATCATCACAGTTTTACAGAAGAACGCGGAGGTCTGGATCCACTGGGAGCTGTACTGTTTCAGGAAATATAAGCTACACTGCAGTGAGTTACAACCTCAGGGTCTCAGCAGCTTCAGCCAGCAATGACGTGGTCCGTGGCATGCTGGGAAATGTTTAACAACTGGCTCTGCAGACCCAAAATAAACATTTTAAATAAGATAACAATCCCTGCTCTTCACAGCATAGGAAACCATCAACAAAATAAAAAGACAACTAACTTGTAGATTGGGAGAAAATATTTGCCAACCATATCCCTGAAAAGGGGTTAAGATCCAAAATGTCTAAGGAATTCCTGCAAGTCAATAGCAAAAAGATAGACAATCCAATTTACAAATGGGGAAAGGACCTGAGTAGACATTTTTCCAGAGAAGACGCACACATGGCCAACAGGCACATGAAAGGGCACTTAGGGTCCCCAAGGAAATGCAAATTGGGAGGCTGAGGCAGGAGAATCTCTTGAATCCAGGAGGCGGAGGATGCAGTGGGCTGAGATCACTGCGCTCCAGCCTGGGCGACAGAGAAAGACTCCAGCTCAAAAATAAATAAATAAATAAAAGAAGAAGTAAGAAAGCCTGAGGAACTTTTAGAGGAGATGAACAGCTTTATGTCATAGGGTGGCGACGGCTTCACAGGAACGCACTTAACTCCAAACTGGTCAAGTTGTATACCTAAAATAGCTACAGGCTGGGCACAGTGGCTCTCGCCTAGAATCCCAGCACTTTGGGAGGCCGAGGCAGATGGATTACTTGAGGTCAGGAGTTTGAAACCAGCCTGGCCAACATGGTGAAACCCTGTCTCTACTAATAATATAAAAATTAGCTGGGCATGGTGGCAGGTGCCTATAATCCCAGCTACTCAGGAGGCTGATTCAAGACAATTGCTTGAACCCGGGAGGTGAAGGTTGCAGTGAGCCGAGATTGCACCATTCACTCCAGCCTGAGTGACGAGGCAAAACTCTGCCTCCATCAATCAATCAATCAATAGCTACAACTTTGTGTATTTCAGTCGCATAACCCTAGTCATGTTGGGTTTTTTTCTGTGCAGAACAATATACACTAAGCTGTAAACAATGGTTACCTCTGGAGACTAGAATTACATACCTCTAGATTGCTTGAATTGTATACAATAAGTATGTATTAATTTTATAATAAATAGTAAATTTCAAGACAAAAAGAGAAAGAGAAAGTTATGAATAAAAGCCCCACTTTCAGGGGGGAAAGTTGCAGATGATTGCATTTGCAGATTTCTGCCATTTGAATTTTCTCACCACAGCAGATTTCAAGCAAGCAACATGAATTAAGCCAGCTTGCAAATGCCAGAAAATGGACCACTAGGCTTTTGAGGGCCCGAGCCAGCCCTTCTCAGACCCCACAGCATGTTCCTTACTCACATTTCCTGTCTGCTGCAGGTTGCAGGAGGGTGCAGCTGGCAGAGCCATTGTCTCCTGGGCTGGTGGTCACCATGCCAGACGGCCCGCAGAGCTGTGTGAAGACGCCCTGTGCCCTGATGTGCCACGCGCCACACCACTGCTGCTCCCAGCCTGTCCTGTGGCCCCAGCTCGCCTTGGGGCAGGAAGTGCAGTGTGCCTGGTTCTGGAAGGTGGGAGAGACTGGGCTGCCCTCCCTGGCAGTGGCAGGTGAGGACCACACTCCCTGCATCCAGGCACAGGAGGCTCAGTGCCCTGAGATGTCAGTTTCCCCAAGATTGTCCTTATGTTCCAATCAGATTTCAACAGGGCTTTTCACAAAACGTACTATTTTTCATTAGAAATTTAGGAAGCACCTGTAATCCTGGCACTTTGGGAGGCCGAGGCGGGTGGATCACAAGGTCCAGAGATTGAGACCATCCTGGCCAACATGGTGAAATCCCATCTCTACTAAAAATATAAAAATTAGCCGGGTGTGATGGCGTGCACCTGTAGTCTCAGCTACTTGGGAGGCTGAGTAGGGAAAATTACTTGAATCCAGGAGGCAGAGGTTGCAGTGAGCTGAGATTACACCACTGCACTCCAGCCTGGGGACAGAGAGAGACTCTGACTCAGAAAAAAAAAAGAAAGAAATTAGCAAGGGAGAAGATAGGATGCAGAGCAGCCAAAAGTTCACAGAAGACCAGAAATCAACAGTCAGGAAGTAACCGCAGCCAGGTGTGGGGGTCTGTGGTGCTCAGCAGGAAACCAACCGAGGGGGCCAAACCATCCCAGAAACGGGTCTGCTCATCCCTGGGGAGCTTGAGAAACTTCAGAGGAGGGGTTTGATTCAGTGTGAACTATTTTAACCATGCCTTAAATGGTGTTACGGTAGCAACTGGATCTCTATAATGAAATAAGATTAGATTTTTACTTCCTGCCAAACACAAAAATAAATCCCAGGCGGAGTAAATCCCTAAATGTAAAGAACAAGACTTTAAGAAGGAAATATTGGATCATATCTTCATAAACCTGAGGTTTATGAAAGGATTAATTAATTTAACAAGATATAAAAAGCCCATGACCTTCAAAAATGAGTTATTTTGACTACAATAAAATTAAAGTGTCTTATGCAACAAAAACTCCACAAAGGAAAAATGCAAGCCGGTGGCTGGGGGAAGATCTGCCCACCTACAGCTGAGAGGCGACCAGCAAGGACAGCGTGCTGTGGACTCTGCAAATCAATTGGAAGTCACTCAGTCCAGAAGGCCGAGAGAGGGCCAAAAGCAATCATAATGGAAAATGGAGAAACGTGAATGACCCATACATGGAGTCTTTCATGTTCAGCTCAGCCACCAATTAGGGAAATGCAATCAGAACAACATGAATATGCCCTTTAACACCCACAAATGAGCAGAACCAGACGGGCTGCCGATGCTGCAGTTAGTGAGGACCTGCAGGACAGGGCAGCTCACCCAGCTGGGGAGGGGAGTCAGGGCAGCCATGCTGGAAAGCCATTTGGTGAAGGCACATGTGGTTACAGACGTCCAGTACATGTCTTCCCCATGCCAGGTTGATTCTACCTTGGCCAAATGCCCAGAGAAAGTCACCGCAGAGTCCACAGTGACACACAAGCGCATCTATGGAAGCGTAGACAGCAAAAATAGGTATCGGCGAGAAATGGAAACCACCAACACAGCCAGCAGCAGGAGAGCGCGCACTCGCTGAGGTGTGACGCAGAGGTCTTTGTGCAGCCGCCCGGGATGGGGTGTCTCTGCTGAGGGAAGAACCTCAGATCCAGCAGGAAAAAAACAGAAAGGGGAAGGCTGGACACGGCATGATGCTGCTCACTTGAAACTTAAGATGGTTTTGAAGGAGTGGAACAATATTACTTGGAAATACGATTCGGAGCACTATGCAATGTGCATTATATGATGCTGAGACGACCCCGGAGGCGACACCACGTCCTCCGCACAGAGAGGGGCCGCGGGAGTGGGAGAGTGCTGGGGCTGCCTCTGGATCTGCAGGTCGGTTCTTTAAGAAATGTGTGCGAAGGAAGCAGAGTAAATGTTTCCCTTTATTGAAGCTCCGTGGAGGTTACCCAGGTCCTACTCTTGATTTTATTCTCCATAGTTTTCCATATTTTGGCAGACATCAACCTAATAGATCTCTACCCCGATTCTTTCTTAGGAATACGATTGCAGTTTGGATGGGGCGGTGATACGCCGAGTTTTGAAAATGACTCAGCCTCTCTTGCAAATAGAGTACCATGTGACAGTCCCGTTCAAGAATATGCCATGGGGCTGAGTGCGGTGACCCATCTCTGTGATCCGAGAACTTTGGGAGGCCAAGGTAGGAGGATCTCTTGAGCCCAGGAATTCAAGGCTAGCCTGGGCAACATAGTGAGACCCCATCTCTACCCAAAATACAAAAATTAGCCAGGCATGGTGGCACATACCTATGGTTCCAGCTACTCAGGAGGCTGAGGTAGGAGGATTGCTTGAGCTGGGGAGGTCGAGGCTGCAGTGAGCTGTGATGGCATGACAGCACTCCAGCCTGGGTGACACAGCAAGACCCTGTGTCAAAAGAAAAGAACACGTCAGTGGGCATTGCTAGGTGGATGTATTAGTAGTCAGGCTCTCCAGAGAAACAAAACCAAATCAGTAGGGGAAACGCATACATGGAGAAGGCAGTAGGGGACACACAGACGTGGAGAAGGCAGTAGGGGACACGCACGCGTGGACAAGGCAGTAGGGGACACGCACGCGTGGAGAAGGCAGTGGGGGACACACATACATGGAGAAAGAGACTTTAAGGAACGGGCAGGACGTTCAGTGAAGAGTTGGCATTGCCGTCTTGGAATTCCTCTGCTGTGGCCTGGAGGAGAATTCCTTCTTTAGGGAGCCTTAGTGTTTTGCTCAGAAGCCTTCCACTGATTAAGCCCCCACCTCCACATTACAGAGGGTCATGTGCTTTCCTTAAAGTCAGCTGATTGTAAATACTAAGTACATCTAAAAAACTCCCTCACAGCCACATACAGACTCCTGTGCAACCAAACAACTGGGCGCAACAGCCCAGCCAACTGACACGGAACATCAGCCACGGGGGCCTCCAGAGAAAGGTCTTCAAAAGAGGAGACCCCCAGGTGGTTTCCTCTCTCTGCTCCTTGAACTTCTCTTTCTTCCTGCCTGGATCTGGGGGTGCGTCACACAGCCCTGAAGCACCATGGGTGACAAATACAGGGACAGAAGGATGCCTGGGCTCAGGTCCTGAAGGAGAATAAGAGTTCCAGAGCTGAAGGAAGGTGACATCCCTGGAACGCTAATGCCATGAGGCCCTCAGGAACTGTTTCATCCAACTTGAACATTTTACCGATGGAAAAGCCCACAGCAGTGCACACGGAACCTGGGGCAGGGGCATAGGGCAGGGGAGACCAGAAATGCCATAGGGAGCTGGTCACGCCGGGGGGAGGTGGGGGGCACAAGGGTAAAAAGCGCAGTCCTCACCACTGAGACCCTCAGGGATGACCTCAGGATAATGGTCTTGAAGAACGATCGTGGTGGCCTCTCCTGTGGGTGCAGTTACACAGTCGCCCCCCAGCAACAGAGGCCTCCACGTTCCTCTCAGCTTCTCCACGTTTAGAGCTGATGGATTCCTCAGCCCCGTGGCTAAACTCGTGCGGTGTTTCTTCAGTTCAGATATTCCCTTTCTGCTTGCCGTTTTAGGGTTTAAAATAAACCTGTGCCCTGAAGATAAAGGAAGAAATCCAAAACTGTGTCTAATGCTATATTAATAGCACAAAAATGCACACGCTGGGGGCATGTCAGGAAGGAGCCGGTGCAGAGGAAAACACCGTGAAAAGCTGTGGGTGTGAAGGCAGGAGAGAGACGCTTTGCAGTCCCACCCCTGCTCCGCACACAGCAGCTGTGCTCTGGACTCAGTTTCCCCACCGTGCCCGGTGGGAGGGAGAGCGAAAGGAGGGGACCACCAGGGACCCTTCCAGCTCCACCCTCTCGCAGGCCAGTGGTCATAGGTTCTGAGAGCAATGACGACCCCCTTCCTCCTGACCTCACGCTGCTGCATGGTCCTCTAGGCCTCCGGGGGTGAGTCCCTGCTCTTCTTGAATCCCAAGATCACCCAGTCTGGGCTCATGCGCCACCTCTTCTGTGAGCCCTTGCTGACCACACCTGCCCCCGGGTCCCTTCTCACCACCCTTCTTCCTCAGCCATCACCTCACCTGTGCTCGGTCAGCCAGGTTTGTTGGGAGAATCAGTGACCCTGGCAGCCAGAAACCAGAATTCCTGTCACAGCCCTGACCCTGACTACCTGGGCCATGAACTCTGACCTCTGTCGACTGGGTTTTTATTTTCTGATGCTGAAATGGGAATGGGGCATGTGGAAATTCTTTATAAATTGTAAGACAATAAACAAGGTGCCCAGGACTGGCCGGTGTGGAGTCGCGGAAACAGAATCTGCCCTACCACCTAAAACAATGCAAAACTAGGCAGAACGTGTCTTTAAGGTACTGGACAGCAGGGCCAGTGATCAACGTGGGTGGGAAATGCATAAGATAAGCACTGCAATGGACTCAGCCAACCACCTTGAGTGAGTGTCCAGGCTGCAGCTCAGGGAGGGAAGACCAGGCAGAGCCCAGCAAAGCCCCTGGGTTGAGGAGGTAGAGTCCGGAAAGACCAGGGGGTTCGCTGAGTAGAAAAGGCTGTGCCGGGGATTCCAGCTGTGCAGAGTTCCGTTTGTAGACAGCTGCATGTACGTGTAAAGGAAACTGCCAAGGCCAGAGAAATAAGTTTGCAGGAGGATCAGAGGAAAAGGTGCCTGGAAAACACAGAAAGCCAGGCGCAGTGCCTGTCCCAGCCAGCCTCCCCATCACAGAAAACCCCAAACTCTACAGAAAGCCAGGCGCAGTGCCTGTCTCAGCCAGCCTCCCCATCACAGAAAACCCCAAATTCAGCCAGAGAAAAACATGAATTCCCACTGAAGAGAAGATATGTTTAAAACTTTTGCTCTGCAAAAGACATTTCTAAGAAAATAGACAACTCACAGACTGAGAAAAAGTATTTAAAAATTATATATCCAGTAAAGGACAAATATTCAAACTATAGAAAGGACTCATAAAACACAGCGACAAGAAAATAAAGTCCAAGATAAAAAAAAAAGAAAAAGGGCAAAAAAATGTGAGCAGGCACTTTACCAAAGATGGCATACAACTTGAGGTCAGGAGTTCAAGACCAGCCTGGCCAACGTGGTGAAATCCCATCTCTACTAAAAATACAAAAATTATCTGGACGTGATGGTGCGTGCCTGTCATCCCAGCTACTTGGGAGGCTAAGGCAGGAGAATCACTTGAACCTGGGAGGTGGAGGTTGCAGTGAGCCGAGATCATGCCACTATACTCCAGCCTGGGCAACAGATGGAAACTGTCTCAAAAAAAACAAAACAAAACAAAACAAAACAAAACCAAAACAAAGACACATCACTGACAAATAAGAACGAGAAAAGATGCTCAACATCCTTGGTCATTACAGAAATGTGAATTAAAACCACAATGAGACAGCACTGTACACCTGGTAGAATGGTTAACACTATGAGCCCAGTAGAAGGGCCACAAACATTTTTCCAAAAGCTAAGCATGCCAAATGCTGGTGAGGATGTGAAGCCACAGAAGCCCGTATTGCTGCTGGTATGCACGCAATGTGCTTCCCCTGCTTTGGACGATGGTTGACACTTTCTCATAAAGGTAAACACACAGGCAAGCCCACCTTCAGTTCTAGGTATTCACCAAAGTGAACTGAAAATCTGTGTTCCCACAAAAAAAGGCGAGCGTGAATGTTGATGAAAGCCGTATTCATACACACCCCAAGCTGGAGGCAGGCAGGGGCCCTTCAACAAGTGAGTGGACAAGCACACTGGCATGCCCACCGCAATTCCGCTCAGCAGCCAGAGGACCCAGCGGGTCATCGTGCAGCCACCGGGTGATCTGAGTTGCATTTGTTCAGGTGAAGGAAGTCAGACACCAGAGGCTCTAATCTTATGCCTCCACTTACATGGCACTCTGGAAAAGACAAAACCATAGGAATGAAAAGCAAGCCATTGGCTTTCATTGATTGGGGATTGAGGGAGAGAAGAGGAGTTTACAAAGAACCATGCAGGGGACATTTAGGGTGAGAGAATGGATGGTTCCGTATGCATCTGTGAGTGTGGATATGTGACTCTGTGTCCTTGGCAAATCCCACAGAAATGTGTATTCCCAAGGTGAACTTCACTGCATCTGTTTTGTGTTTTTATATCTAAGGAGGCATCTGGAGCCCCAGGATGGGTTCAGCCATGAGATCTGCCTCCCACGGAGTTACACTTTGTGGCGGGGCCTTGCCCAGAGTGGGTGGGAAGCAGCTGACCTGGTTAACTTTGGAAAATCGAGTGTGGCTAGACTCTGGGAAGCAGGAAGGAAAAACCTGCACTTAGCTATTCTCTAGGGGGTAAACGTGTTTCATACAGGGATATGGGTTAGCAATTCTGAAAGTACACGTGCTATAGAATTGAACAAATAAATAAATAAATAGGTCGGGCGCCATGGCTCACGCCTGTAATCCCAGCACTTTGGGAGGCTGAGGCTGGTGGATCACCTGAGGTCAGGAGTTTGAGACCAGCCTGGCTAACATGGTGAAACTCTGTCTCTACTAAAAATACAAAAATTAGCCGGGCTTGGTGATGCATGCCTGTAATCCCAGCTACTTGGGAGGCCGAGACAGGAGAATCACTGGAACCTGGGAAGCAGAGGTTGCAGTGAGCTGAGATCACACCACTGCACTACAGCCTGGGCAACAGAGCGAGACTCCATCTAAAAAAATAAAATGAAAATAAATAAATAAATAAATGTAGATATGGAGCTCGGTTTCTCGATGTTAGTGACAAAAGTCATCAATGAGCAGGAGGGAAAGTCCCAAAAAACCCTGCAGGGCTGGTGTGGAGTCCGAGATGGTATAGACAGAGGGCATAGATAGACAGTATAGACAGATGGTATAGACAGATGGTATAGAGAGTGTAGACATATGGTATAGACAGATGGCATAGACAGATGGTATAGACAGATGGCATAGACAGTATAGACAGAGAGTATAGACAGATGACATAGACAGATGGTATAGATGCATAGTATAGGCAGATGGTATAGACAGATGGCATAGACAGATAGTATAGACAGAGAGTATAGACAGATGACATAGACAGATGGTATAGATGCATGGTATAGGCAGATGGCATAGACAGATGGCATAGACAGATGGTATAGGCAGATGGCATAGGCAGATGACATAGATAGATGGTATAGACAAATGGTATAGATACATGGTATAGACAGATGGTATAGATACATGGTATAGACAGATGGTATAGACAGATGGCATAGATAGATGGTATAGAGAGCATAGACAGATGGTATAGATACATGGTATAGACAGATGGTATAGACAGATGGTATAGACAGATGGTATAGATAGATGGGATAGATAGATGGGATAGAGAGTATAGACAGATGGTATAGGCAGATGGTATAGACAGATGGTATAGGAAGATGGTATAGACAGATGGCATAGACAGATGGCATAGACAGATGGTATAGACGGATGGCATAGATGGATGGTATAGACGGATGGCATAGATGGATGGTATAGATGGATGGCATAGACGGATGGTATAGACGGAGAGTATAGGTGGATGGTATAGACAGATGGCATAGATAGATGGTATAGACAGCATAGACAGATGGTAGAGATACATGGTATAGACAGATGGTATAGACAGATGGTGTAGGCAGATGGCATAGACAGATGGCATAGGCAGATGGTATAGACAGATGGCATAGACAGATGGTATAGACAGAGAGTATAGGCAGATGGCATAGACAGATGGCATAGACAGATGGTATAGACGCATGGTATAGACAGATGGTATAGATGCATAGTATAGACAGATGGTATAGATAGATGGTATAGGCAGATGGTATAGACAGATGGTATAGACAGATGGTATAGATGCATGGCATAGACAGATGGTATAGACAGATAGCATAGAGAGTATAAACAGATGGTATAGACAGATGGCATAGACAGATGGCATAGGCAGATGGTATAGACAGATGGTATAGATAGAGAGTATAGACAGATGGCATAGATAGATTGTATAGACAGATGGCATAGATAGATGGTATAGAGAGTATAGACAGGGTATAGGCAGATGGCATAGATAGTATGGGCTCAGACTTCTTTTCACGCATATACTAGTAGACTGATGCAGAATAAATATAGCAGTGTGCATAGCGCACACACACATTCACGTGTGTGATCTCTGGCAGTGCCCGGGAGCAGGGGCATCCCAGTACAGCAAGCACTCCTGGGACCCAGCCCTCAGTGTCTGGACGCCCTCGCAGCACCCCTGGAGAGATGGCTGCTTCTAGAGGGTAAGACACACCTGGGGCTTGTGGTAGTGCCAGGAGGTAAGGAAATGTCAGAAAAAAGAAAGAAAAATGAGCCGTGCCAGATGAACACCAAACCCAGTCGGCATGAAGGGGCTCCCAAACCTGAAGCCAAAGCCATGAGCGCAACAGAATCACCAATGTAGCTTTGGATGAAAACCCAAAGGGTCAAGTTGAACTATGTCTGAGTCCCTGGTGATATAAACCAGTGGCTGAATAAATAAATAAGTGGGAGAGAAGAAACAAACGTTTTGTTCGGGAGGATTCCAGCGAATCAACACAGGAGAGACTCAAAGCCACCACTGCAGCCCCACGGGGATCACAACTCTGGGAAAGCGCTAAGACACCTGCAGAGATTGGAAGAGGACCTGGAGGAGAACTCAGGCGTTCGCACAGCCCAGAGCATCTCTCCCAACACTGCGTCATCACCATGACTGTTTCAGTAGATGACCACCCACGCGAGACGGCTGAGTTCCACTCTCCCAAGAGGATGCTGACCTCCAAGGAGCCACAGCCATGAAAACAGAAGACTGCGTGCAAAACAGCACCAGTCTGGGGAGGCTGCAGAGAGACGCCAGCCAATGCCGTGTGTCCCAGTTCAATCCCAGAGCAGAGGACACCTGTGGGAAACGGATCGTCCAAATCAAGCCTGCATCATTTCATCACGAGTATTGCTCCAATGTGAATGCCTTGGTTTTGACGCGTGTCCGCAGTTATGTGAGACCTGAGTGTTTGGACAGTGATCAGCGAAGTCCCGTGGCCACCTGCTCACGTAAGCATGGCTCCGTGGGTGCCGCCACGCCCTTCCTTCACAGTACTTCCGTGGATGCTCCCCCCATGGTGATGGAGGCGAGCTGCTCCCACAAACACTGGACAGCCACAAAGCCGAGGCTATGAAGCGCCCAACCTTTACAGAAAACACCTGCCAACCCCCGACATTAGGGGAATCTAGGCGAGGGGTATTTCGGAACTCTCTGAAGTATCTTTTCAACTTTTCTGCAAACTAAAATTATCCCAAAATAAAAAGTTGACTGAAGAAAATGGAGAGGAAGTGGCAGGGCAGGAGCCCAGAGGCGTGGGGGTCCTGCGGAGCTGAGCTAGAATCCCGCTGAGACTCCAAACAGGTGGAAAGTGGGGCTTTCTTTCCCACTGACTGCAGACCTGGAAAGAAGGGGACACATCCCCCTGGCTGCTGTCTCAGGGCAGATCCCCACAAGCAGACCTTCAGGCAGGCCTCACACGGCTCCTGCCTGACCCCACGAGGACTCTGCGGCGCCATGTCCAACCAACCCTAGGCCCGGGAGACATGCTCCGTCCCCATGAACCTTCGGGCTCCGTGTCTTCCTCAGTACAATAAGGGGTTGGGGCCATATTATGCTAAAGACTTTTCTAGAGCTGGGATCGCGTGATTCCATTCATTTTACTACTGAGTGTCACTTTTACGACCACCATCCCCTTCCCACAGGTGTGAGGCATGAATCCTGTCTGACCTGCGGAGAACTTCAGAGGAAGCCGAGGCCAGTCGAGCTGCCCCTTCCAGGCTGGTGCTGCTCAGCTCATTTTCCTCCAGCCCCGCGGCCCCTCCCAGCTGCCTCCCCTCTTCCTTCCCCAGATCCACAGAATTTCCTAAGCTGGTTCTCATGGTGGGGGCTCTCCTGGGGCAGCGAACTTCAAACTCTCCACAAGAGACCACAGAGAATATAATTCCTCTGGAGAAAGTATAATTCCTCTAAGAAAGGCTGCCCTTACCTACATTTGGAAAATGCCAGTCAGCCCCTGGCCTGCAGATCCAAGCACTACAGGACTCATGTGTCCCGGGGCTGGGCCACGCTGCCGGTGCCAGGGCCCTCAAGGGAAACCCTGCAGTCCCGGAGGCTCTCCCCTCCTTTTCCCATTCCCCCTCCTCTCTCTCCCTATTGCCACCAATCTACTCATTCTCTCTTTTCTGACTTCCCTCCCTACTGGTTAGGCTTATAAAATGCCAGCCATCAGAATGGTCACTCCCTTACTCTATAACTATCGATGGTTCCCTGTGCCATAAAACAGCCCACAAACCTTACTCCAGCATGCAAGACCCTAAATCACATGTTGCTTTAGCAACATTTCAGCGAACCATTAAGGGTTGCTCTTATGATATTAAGGCAGTGTGTGGGCCAGGAAAACCCAGCAATCCCCAGTCCTGATCTGTAGTACTTACTGACCACTCTTTCAGAGGGAACACATCAACAGAGGGTGGAGTGAAAAAGCAGGTCGAGAATAATTCGACCTTAGCTGGGACTTTGGTGGAGCCCCATTGGGGTCCTCCTAACCTAACCAGCATGGCAGGCTCTGTCTGTATTTCACCAGATCCCAAGTCTCGGCCATGGGCACCCCGAGGGGTTGAAGCCCCACCCAGCTGCACTGCTGAGACAGGTGTTTACCCATCTTCAAGCTGTCCTCTCTCCTGCCCCCCATTCAGCCACACTGTGGCCCACCAGACATCCTGGAACCAGCCTCCTCTTCCAGGCAGCACCGGAGGCGCAGGTGGAAGCAGCAGCGTGGGGTTTCAGGTCAAAGCCTGGCTCTGAGTCTGCCATTCTGGGACTCCAGGCTTCAAAGGACCTTCCTGAAGCTTCCTTCTGTAAGAAGGGGGTGCCAGCGGCATCTGCCCTGAAAGGTTCTCATGGAGCCGAAGGGTGCCACAGTGTCCTCCCTCCAATTCTACTCTGCACAGTTCTGCTCTCAGCTTCCCCCACTTCCCCTCCTCTCTGCAGGGACAAAGTCACTCTCCTGAGGTCGAGGCTGCAAGTGATGGGTCACAGGCGCCTTGCCTCTGGGTCCCAAGCCCCTTCATCTGCCCCATCTTGTGTCCCTCGGCCACCCTGTGTCCCTCACAGCCCAGGCTGGCTCTGGAGCAGCTGGTATTTGTGCTGCAGGTATGGAGGGCACACAGCAAGGTGGGTGTGATGGGCAGACCTGGTACCCCAGGCTCCACTGCTCATTCATGTGGATGGCAGCCCCGCAGGACCGTGGGGACCAAGAACAGGGATCCACCTGCTCCTGAGAGCAGGGGGCACATTCGGAAGCTGTCAGGCAATGCCCTTGGCTGGGCACTGGGCATCCACACTCAGAAGCCATTTCCTCAGCACTGACATCTGCCCTACCACGTCAGTGGGGGGAGGTCAGGCTTGGACCAGAAAATCAATGGTTGGCATGGACCTGGGTACCCAGGAGAGTGATTTGCCAGTAATTGCAGACTTAACTTAGCCTGCCAGCTCATGGGAGGCACCAGCAGTCTTCAGGTGAGATGCAGTGTGGCATGTTGGCTTCCGGGGGTTCTTTCAGGAGCCCTCTGCCTAATGAGAAAGCCTGCTGCACCCCTCACTCTGCCGGCCAGGGCAGTGACTAGAGAATGTGCAGACAGGACAGGGCCCCAGGCTCCCCTCTCCTCCCTGCCATGAGCATGGTCACGACCCTCACCAAGCCCTTTCGCACCCACCTGATGAGTAACAAGACTGAAGCTCCGAGTGAGGACGTCAGGGTGTGCCAGGATTGGCACACACGCACACAGGCCTCTCTTTTCCTCACTTTTCTCAAAGTGAGTCTTTGGTGGATCCCTAACTCCAGGAGACAGCCCAGATGAAAAGGGTCTTAGGGCAAACAGGCTTGATAAATCACGTATACCGTGCGGTCCCTTGGAGAACCGGCAGATAGAGCTGATTCAAGGCTCTGAAAAGTCTTGCAGCCAGCAAGCCTATCTAACTTTCTTCAGCCAGCCTTTTACTTTGGCCATAGAGTTGCCCTTCTCAGTAACACACATCCCAGGGACTCATGCGGTGCCCGCGTGGTGGATCCCATTGTGAAGCTTACTATCGAGCCACTACGCCGCAGAAATACGTGCTAACTCTTCACGAGCTATGGGAAGATCCAGCGCCATGGGTTCCTCCTTGAATTGAACATCATCTCTTACAAATAAGAATCAGTAGATCCATCGGTGACTTCAGGCTTCCAGGCTGCAGAGCTCATGAGAGCGCCTGTCCCTCTGACGGCCTCCATGTCCTCCTTTCTGAAGCCCACCCTCCTTTGAGACCACCATGCGGCCCTCCCCATCCACCCACTGCTTTTCTGGCCACTTCTTTGGACATCTGTGTGCGTGCGTGTGTGTGTGCCTATGTGTGTGTGTTTAGGTGGTTATTGGGCAAAGCAACACGTGTGTGTAATTTCTTTTTAGTAGAAAAACACAAAAGGAAGCAACATGGAAAGAGATCACCCTCCCCAACCCAGGCAGCCCTCGACATATTTCCACACATCTCACACACACACGCATCACAGACACACACACATCCCACACACACATATCCCACACACACGTCCCAGACACACACACACACACACACATCCCACACACACATCCCAGACACACATACCTCCCACACACACACATCACACACACACATCACACACACACACATCACAGACACACACACCTCCCACACACACACATCCCCCCCACACACACCTCCCACTCACACACATCCCACACACACACACACACATCCCACACACACACATCACAGACACACACACATCCCACACACATCCCAGACACACACACCTCCCACACACACACACACATCCCACACACACATCCCAGACACACACACCTCCCAGACACACACACCTCCCCCCCACACACATCCCACACACACACCCCTCCCACACACACACATCCCACACACACACACATCCCCCACACACACCTCCCACACACACACATCCCAGACACAAACTCCTACCACCAAACCACAGCACACCCAAAAAAACATCAAACACACATCCTCGACAAACACACATGCAGGAAAAACACACCTCCGAGGCAGGCTGC
>CAUYLG010064943.1:0-17411 GCA_963573385.1 Cacajao melanocephalus | reverse complement strand
GGAGCAGGAAGGAGAGGAAGGGAAGCACAGAAATAGAGAGATGAGGGGAATCTTTTCTATTTGAGAGTGTAACATGGTAAAAGCCCCATAAAACTGCATACCTCAACCATACCTCGGCTTTCTGTTGAAACTGCTCTCTGCAACCCAAATGTGACAGGCAAGCAGTCCAAACCCACGCCATCTTGGCCCTTGCAACTTGTAATTTCCACCCTACCCAGACAATGTGTAAACAAATGCTTATCTTGACTTTTGTGAACCGCTTAAGTAACAATCAGAATGTCAAAAGTCCCCTGGCCCTTGGAATGTCTGGAGCCCCTCACCCTCATCTTCGCCCAGGAATCCACTGGAATGTCCAGAGCCCCTCACCCTCATCTCCACCCAGGAGGTGATTTACAGAATCCACTGGCCCTCGGAATGTCTGAAGCCCCTCACCCCCACCCCTGCCCCTCACCCTCACCCCCGAGGTGGTTGTACGGGTATAAAAGGTCTTGACACCCTCCTTTCAGGGCCACGGGTTGGAGAGACGCGAGTCCTCTGTGGCCGCCGGCAATAAAGACCCTGCAATTTGGCACACTTTTGTCTTGGTGTTGACTTTCTATGCTCGGTTCAGTACGACAAGAGTAAAACAGAGTCAATCTGTAATCAATGTAAATCTGTTTTTGTTTTATATTTTTCTGTTCTTCTGGCTTCTCAACATAAATCTGTTTTTGTACACGGTGTCAGTGTGACTACATTTCCAATACAAATAAGGTTAATCTTCATTGAAACACTCTTTGAAGAAGCTTCATCGTCTGGGATACATACCTGGAATTTGTCATCTTGCACCAGGAAGGTTTAAGACAGGGACACACATGAGGAGTTTAGGAGCAGAGGTGTAATAGGCAAGAGAAAGAGAAAGGAGGTCGGGTGTGGTGGCTCACACCTGTAATCCCAGCACTTTGGGAGGCCGAGGAAGGAGGATCACCTGAGGTCAGGAGATCAAGACTAGCCTGGCCAACTTGGTGAAACCCCGTCTCTACTAAAAATACAAAAATTAGCCAGGCATGGTTATGCGTACCTGTAATCCCAGCTGCTTGGGAGGCTGAGGCAGGAGAATCACTTGAGCCCAGGAGGCAGAGGTTACAGTGAGCCGAGATTGTGCCACTGCACTCTAGCCTGGGCGACAGATTGGTTTATACCTCCAGCTCATGATGTACAGAAATACCTGTAGGCTGAAATTAAATACGTGAGGAGGCAGCTTGAGGCTAAACCTAATAGGCTTTGGCCCAACCAGAAACAAAAACTAAGAACCCATGACTGTATTCTATCTCTTGGACACCCTTGCGACCCACTCTCATAATTGATCTAGGCCGAATCAATTATATATTATCATTGCTTGCAATGAGGGGGTTGCGGTGATTGACATAGCTAGCCCTGATCCATTTCAGATTAATAAATATGAGGGGCTCATGCATTCTTCCATCCAAAAATGCAGTCAGTTTTCCTGTATCTCACTTCCAGGTAATTAGGTTCATCTAACCTAGGTGGTGGTAGTAAATAATAAATTATATAAACTACAATAGGCATACTATTGCCTTAGCCTCCCGAGTAGTTGGGATTACAGACATGCACTGCCATGCCTGGCTAATTTTGTATTTTTAGTAGAGACTGGGTTTCTCCATGTTGGTCAGCCTGGTCTGGAAGTCCCCACCTCAGGTGATCCACCCACCTCAGCCTCCCAAAGTGCTGGGATTACAGGCATGAGCCACCATGCCCGACCCCATCTCCCTTTTTAAGAACAGATTTTGCATATTTTGGTGGACCCTCATCCAGAGTCCCTTTAGACTTGGTTTCTTTGGGTTTATCTTCATTAACTTCACATTTTTCACTTGCAAACACTTTACTTATACTATCAGTACCCTCGAAACACTCAGTTTCAAAAAGATGGTTATAGGCTGTAACCAAATGGTCCTTGTTAGCTGTCTTGCCCACATTTAAAATGTTTCCAATAATTTACATTCTGTAAGAAACGAATCTGAATTGTGGTCCTGCAGAACCTTGATAACGTTCTCCTCGGGCAGCTGCTCACTGAACAGCTGCTCCAGTTCATGCCTGCAGTGGAACGGCCGCTGCCATCATCCCCTGCTGCCTGTGCCCCACTGAGCCAGCCCGCCGCAGTTCCCACAGATGTCTCGATTGTGGTACACAAAAAAGCACGCGTCAGGACACTGGCTAATGCAGTGAGCTGAGATCGCATCATTGCACTCCAGCCTGGGCAACAAGAGAGAAACTCCATCTCAATCAATCAATCAATAAAATAGGGAGATAAACAGCAGTGAACAATATCTGTCGTTTTTGGGACATGGGAGACGTTGTTGACTGCTAGTATACAGGAACACTACAAGATGGAACTGTTTTTGATACTAACATTCAAACAAGTTCAAAAAAGAAAAATGTCAAGCCTTTAAGTTTTAAGGTTGGAGTGGGCAAAGTTATCACAGGAGGGGATGGAGCACTCTTGACTGGGTAAAGGAGAAAAGCCTCAACTGAAGAGTGAAGCGAAACGGGCTTATGGAAGGAAAGGGCAGCCTGCGGCCAAAATTCCACAGAATGCAAAGCTGGTTTCTGAAGTGGAATGAGTGGATCCTGATTGAAACAGCAGTGTTCAGCTCCAAGGACATCAGCAACAATGATAAAACCTGGCCTTGAAGAATCTTATGTAACTCACTAGAACTTGTTACTATTGGAAGGGAAGAGTCACCTGGACAATTCGAGTTAAAACTTGTTTAACCTGATCCCAACTTTTGAGAAATGTAATCCCTTATAAATCCCTGAAGTCTAAAATGTTTTACACTACAACTACGTAAAATACTGGTCAAGGAGAACTATTTCCTTTTACTTAATGTTGTAAACTAAATGGCTGAATAAAAACATATCCACTGCGTGGGGGGCGGGGGAGATAGTGGAAAGACATCTGTGAGAATTTAATGACTGTGTGACTATAAGCTGAGGTAAAAGAAGTGAATTCGAATGGAGTACTCAATAAAAATTCAACCTCCTGTAGGGGACATCTGTTGCCTTTGCCTGACCAGCATCATTTTCCCCTCTATTAAAAAAAGAAAGCTGTTTGAGGCCAGCCTGGCCAACATAGTAAAACCCCATCTCTACTAAAATACAAAAATTTGCCAGGTGTGGTGATACACATCTGTAATTCCAGCTACTCCAGAGGCTAAGGCATGAAAATCGCTTGAATCTGGGAGGCAGAGGTTGCAGTGAGACCATGTCACTGTAGTCCAGCCTGGGGGACAGAGTGAGACTCTGTCTCAAAAAAAAAGAAGAAAAAGAAAGTAGTGGTTTGTATAACTACCTCTGGCTCATTTCTTGTGGTCTGTAGGACCCCCAAGCTAAACTCTAGAAGGAATGTGAATTTTGATAGGAGGAACACGAGACTAAAAATGACAGGAATTGATAAGTATAATGGCAATGCCCTAGAAGAGATTGTTCAGTCATTACTTGTATTCTTTACAGTCCCTGAATTGTGTCCTGATGGACTTGCCTTTCTAGAGGTGCGTGGTGAAATCTGCCTTAGTACCACAAGGAATTTGACATGTTTTCCATTTGCTATTAAATTAGTAGTAGGCCAAGGTGGGCGGATCATGAGGTCAGGAATTCGAGACCAGCCTCACCATTTTTAGTAGAGATGGTGAAACCCCAACTCTACTAAAAGTACAAAAAATTAGCTGGGCATGGTGGCCTGTGTCTGTAATCCCAGCTACCAGGGAGACTGAGGCAGGAGAATCGCTTGAACCCAGGAGGTGGAGGTTGCAGTAAGCCGAGATTATGCCACTGCACTCCAGCCTGGGCGACAGAGCGAGACTCGATCTCAAAAAAAGAAATTAGCTAGAGCTGATTTTTATGGCGTACAATCAAAGGGGTTTAGTGTATGCACTTTCTTCTGTTTCAACTTCCAACCACAGTATTAGGGATGGGAAGGTTCTAACTGACCTTCATCTGCAGAAGCATGGGTGATAGCACATCCCTGGGGCCTCTCACAATGCTGGTTTCCGAGTAGTTGATTTTAGGGAAAGCACAGGTAAATCAGCCAGAATGAGAGAACAAAGAGAGGGGCTGTCTGTCCACAAAGGAGCATTCCCCTCATACCACTCATAATAATGCACACTAAAACAGATCATGACAGACACCACTCTAAGTGAATTTTGGTACACTGGTATACCCACATCTCATGACGAACACCTGCTATTTCCAATTTCACTCACCAAGAAAAATCTCATTTGTCACTAGAAGTTATGTGTCAGGCTTCTGAGCTGAAAACAAAAGCAAATGAGGAGGTTTGTTGCTACGACTTTCTGGATTAGGTAACTAAGAGGACAAAAACTACCTGAACCCTTTCTGCATTAGAGTTCCCTATCCACTTTGTGTCTCTTGCTCTTTCTTTTTTTACTCCACCCCCAAACCCACTTTCTTCCTTTGTTCTTTAATAACAAATATTTGAAGCCTCTCAAAGGCCATGAATTCTGCCTTTGATATCCAGGCACTAGTCCTTAAAGAACCTGAGATTTTATAATAGGAAAATTTATAACCCACAATTAAAAAAAAAGTTTTGCATAACAAAATCCCAGGAAGTATGTGTTATTAACATCAAATACAGCACAGACAAGGACTCTTTTAAAAAGTCTACCAGACTTGATCAAAAGTTTCTCCTACAAAAGCACATTTATATGAGGGGAAGAAGGGAATAAGCACATAGGAAGTATAGGTTTGGCAGAGAAAAGGAGACGTGAAAAAGTAGCTGGAAAAATCAAGCAACAATTTTTTTGTTTTTAAGCTAGGGAAGATCTGGACAGTTTGGAGGCAGAAGGGAAAGAGCTGCTAGACAGGAAAAGGTCAGGCAGGGCTGGCTTCATGAACATGTGGCCTGTGCAGTCACCCACTCCAGGATCCTGCATTTGGTTTAATGCTCTGCTGGTTCTGAAAGGTACAAACACTATGTGGTAGGCTCATTAATAACCCTATTTTTTTTTTAATTTTTTTATTTTTGAGATGGAATCTCAGTCTGTCGCCCAGGCTGGAGTGTAGTGGCACGATGTTGGCCCACTGCAACCTCTGCCTCCCGGGTTCAAGCAATTCTCCTGCCTCAGCCTCCCGAGTAGCTGGGATTATAGGTGCCTGGCACCACACCTGGCTAATTTTTGTGTTTTTAGTAGAGATGGGGGTTTCACCATGTTGGCCAGGCTGGTCTCGAACTGCTGACCTCAGATGACCCACCCGCCTCAGTCTTCTAAAGTGCTGGGATTACATGCCTGGCATGACCCTCTATTTATAGATCCTCATCCTAATCTCTGGAACCTGTGAATGTGTTATCCTGTAGGCTAAAGGGACTTTGCAGGTGTGATTAAGTTAAGGATTTTGAGATAGGATTGTCGTGGTGGGCCCAGTGTAATCACAAGGGTCCTTATACAAGAAAGAAGAGTTAGGGTCACAAAGAGAAGGCATGTGACAAGGGAAGCAGAGGCAGTGAAGAAGATGTGACCATAATGTGAGGTCATGAGGCCATGAATGCAGGTGGCCTCTGGAAGCTGGACAGGGTAAGGAAACACATTGTCCCCTAGAACCTCCAAAAGGAACACAGCCCTACAGGTCCATTTTTGGACTTCTGATCTCCAGAACTATAAGATAATGAATTTCTTTTGTTATAAGCAACTAAATTTGTGATCATTTGTTATAGCATCCATGAGAAACTAATATATGCTACATAAACACAAGGGGAATGTATTAGTCGTTTTGTAGACATCAAAGACATTAATAAAACTAATAGCAGTTACCATTTATTCAGTACTTCCTACGGGGTAGGCACTACACTCAGCTCTTTCTGTATCTAATCTTATGTAGTCCTAGAACAAGATATGAGGTTGGAATTAAGGCCCAAAAACTAACTAGAATGTTTTAGAGTTGGGATCTGAGCCCAGTCTGTGTCACTCTAAGTTTTTCTGTGAGTTTTACCCCATCCTCGTATTTCATCATACACCTTTGGGCTTGTCTTCATGCTTTAGCATGCATTATACTTGCACGTGTCAACCTAGGAGTCGGGCTGGAGCCGGGCAGGAGCTGACATCCCTATCTAGGGTGCCTGAAGTTAAAAAGGAGCCCAAGCCACCTCTACAACTCACAGGTGGCTTACATAGGCACCCACGGTAGATGGGAGGCTACTGAAAACTGAATGAGACAAAGAATACGATTCAGACCGAAAGCCTAAGATCCTGCACCGTTCGTTCAGGGACCGACGCAGAGAGGTCCCGAGCCTCGTTCCCAGAGAAGAGGGAGTCCAACTTTCCCCGCCCTCACCTCCCGGTGTTTTGGAGGCCCGCGTGGTCCCGCCTCATTGGCCGCAGTGGAGCCCGAGGCCCCGGGGAGGCGGGACGGCCTTCGCAGTTGTAGTCCCCGAGTTCTCCGGTTCACCGCTCCGCCCTCCGGCCGCGGCGTCCAGGCGGCCGCCCGGGACCACAACTCCCACAAGGCCCCGCGCTTGGGGGGGGCGTGGCCGCGGAGCGAGCCGGGGGCGGGGCCGCCCGGGGGCTGAAGTTGGGGCTCTTGCCTCGCCAGCCTCACTCGCAGCTGCCGGGCGTCGGGGAGAGAGTCCTCTGCTTCCGCGCCGGCGTGCAGACCTCTGACCCTGGGGTCGCTTTGCCGCCGGGAACCGTCCCCTCGGGTCGTCGCCCGGGCCGCCCGCTGTTCCCCGGCCCTGAGGGGCCCGGCTGGCTGCGGCAAGGGGAGAGGTCAGCATGAGCCAAGGGGTCCGCCGGTCAGGCGCCGGGCGTGGGGCGGCGGCCGCGGTGCAGCTGCTGGTCACCCTGAGCTTCCTCCCGAGCGTCGTCGAGGCCCAGGTAAGCCCGAGTGATGGCGGGCCGGGAACCCCCTGCCGAACGCCTGCGGCTGCAGCAAACCGGCCGCGGCTGTGGCGCGGCGAGGGCTGGGTCGGGCTGGGCTCGGCCCGAGGTGATTTCTGGCGAGCGGAAAACCCGGGAGTAGGGACCTGACCGTCCAGTGCGGGAAACATCTGCTCGCCGCCCGCGGGCTGGGGGGTATGGCGACACTCCGGGTAATGGCAGTCAAAGAGGAAGATGGTGACGGTCCCCTGAGCTGTTTTCGTTTTTTTCTCTTGGATGTTTTAAGCGGCTGGGAGTGTGGCGGGAGACGGGTCGGGCACGAACACCTCTGCTGTCTTGGGAAGGGGGCGCCCAGAGAAACGGTGACGTCCTTCCCTTGAGGAGTCAGTAAGGGAGGGAGACTGAGAGTAGGGGGCACTCTCCGCAGACCCCCGAGGCCCCGCCAGGCGCAGGAGATGGAGAGGGGGCAAGATTACACTCACTTGAACTTTTGGACTACAGCTTTCTGGGCTTTTACCCTCGCTCGAGCATCTTCCCTTGCTCAAGATTGCTTTATTTTTACCTAGCTGAGCTGTGTCTGCCAAGTGGCATTGCCAGGGAAGTCCCAGAGACTGGGGGGGTCCTGAGTCTGGCCTGGTGGTTCGTGGATGGAGGCTCTGGCTCTGCAGGCGGGAGGTGCCCGCTGGTTGTTAATGTGAAGCGATGATTACAGAAATGTTCTCTGTAGGGTGAGCTGACCGGATCAGTTCTTCTTCAGAGAGGTGTTTGCGTCTGTTTTATTCAGTAGAATTTGAATTGATTGCCAGGTGCTGCTGCCTGTTTTCTGCACCTGCTGCAAAGTGGCAGCACTGCTAAGAGCTAAAAAAAAAAAAAAAAAAAAGGCTCAGGTGGCCTGATAATGAGGGGAGATGTCATTTGAAGCAATTAGTGCTTATCTAAGAAAAAACTGAAGGTGACTAGGAGTGTAACCGTGAAAACATGTTTTTTTGAATTGAGACACTTTTTTTCTTGGTTTTATTGTGCCCTCCACTAAATCCCAGAATGCCCAAATAGTCCATTTGTGTCTGTGTTTGAACCATAAAAATAAAAGGGGCTTTTGGTATTGGGGAACATGTTAAAATGCAAATTCTTTGGCCCTACCTCCAGATGTGCTGATTGAATGGATCTGGAATGTGTCCCAGATATCAGCATTTTGTTTGTTTATTAATTTATTTTTGAGACGGAGTCTCGCTCATGTTTCCCAGGCTGGAGTGCAATGGCGCAATCTTGGCTCACTGCAGCCTCTGCCTGCTGGGTTCAAGCGATTCTCCTACCTCAGCCGCTGGAGTAGCTGGGATTACAGGCATGCGCCACCACCCCCGGCTAATTTTTGTATTTTTAGTAGAGACTGGGTTTCACCACGTTGGCTAGGCTGGTCTCGAACTCCTGACCTCAGGTGATTCACTTGCCTTAGCCTCCCAAAGCGCTGAAATTACAGACGTGAGCCACCTGTGCCCGGCCTGATATCAGCGTTTTAAACAAACATTGCAAGTACAGTAATGGTAGCAAAGTTATCTTTTGACTACCTCTTGGACCTTACTTGGAAAACTCTGAAATAGGATAGATAGTGGTAATTTGGGCAGATTTACAAGAAGTAAATTTTCCAAATTGTCTTTGGCAAATTATTTTCTACTCACTAGTTGCGTTTTTGAGTGAAAGTTACAATTAGATATTTTTCTAAAATGAGATTTTTCATTTTCTCTTTTTAATGTAGCATATGTTACTTTATGCTTATCTGTCTAGAAACTTCATTGTAGATTTTTTTCATTTACCGCTAATCATGTGTAATTAATGTTTTGTAATTTCACCTGTATTTTTTAAATTTTTGTGTAGAGATGGGGATTTACTATATTGTTAGGCTGATCTTCAACTCCTGGCCTCCAGCTGTCCTCTTTCTTTGGCTTCCCGGAGTGCTGGGATTACAGGTGTGAGCCACTGTGCCTGGCCTGCACCTGTACTTTTAATTTCATTATGTCCAAATGAATATATAGTTCAGCTGTTAAAGATGTGTGACTATCTGAAGTAGCATTGTGCCAGTCTTCAAAGTGAACATATTTGGTTTTTGTTGCCAGCAGTACTTTTTTTTTTTGAAACGCAGTCTCGATCTGTTGCCCACGCTGGAGTGCAATGGCACATCTTGGCTCACTGCAACTTCCACCTCGACGGTTCAAGCAGTTCTCCCTGCCTCAGCCTCCTGAGTAGCTGGGATTACAGGTGCCTGCCACGTTGCCCAGCTAATTTTTTTTTTTTTTCAGTGGAGACGGGGTTTTGCTATGTAGCTGCCTCGGCCTCCCAAAGTGTTGGGATTATAGGCGTGAGCCATGGCCTCTGGCCACCAGCAGTACTTTCTACTGTAGTGTTTGAGCTTTTTTTTTTGTGATGGAATCTTGCTGTGTTTCGACCAGACTGGAGTGCAATGGCGCAATCTCAGATCACTGCAGCCTCTGCCTCCCGGGTTCAAGTGATTCTCCTGTCTCAGCCTCCCAAGTAGCTGGGAGTACGGGTGCCCACCACCATACCTGGCTAATTGTATATTTTTTAGTAGAGACGAGTTTCCTCATGTTGGCCAGGCTGGTCTCGAACTCCTGACCTCAGGTGATCCATCTGCCTCAGCCTCCCAAAGTGCTGAGATTACAGGTGTGAGCCACCATGCCCGGCCTGATCATCTTTTAGATAGTACTTTAGTCTATAACATGGTTACATGTATATTATCTCATTTTATTAGATACATCTCTCAGAAATGGGATCATTGAGGTAATTGAAGTTCAAAGAACTTAAATGTCTTAAATGAGTAAGTGACATTTAAGTGGAGCCCTAATGTGGAACCCCTTCTGGTCTATACAGTATGTTGGTATCTTCAGTTCTCTGTAGTATAGAAAAGCAGAAGGAAAACAGGAAGATCAAATAGTAGAATTCAGTCAGTTCTTTGACTTCATCCATATGGTAGAAAAATGATAAAGGGAAGGATTAGAATTTTTGAAAACTACCTGTGTTCAGAAGAAATCAAAGTCATTTAAGGAGATACGTAGTTTGAATGTATCTCCTTCCAAAATAAAAGCAAAAAAAATATTGTGGAGCACATAAAATGATATGCATTTGTATCACTCATGCCCCATTTTTCTTATAAATGAAATGTAAATATACTTTGCAGTGTGGTAAAGCACTGGAAACTAAAGGCATAGTGCATACAAGTGATGTAACAATCTTCCTATAAAAAGTAATTTCATGGGCCGGGCGTGGTGGCTCACGCCTGTAATCCCAGCACTTTGGGAGGCCGAGGTGGGTGGATCACGAGGTCAAGAGATCAAGACCATCCTGGCCAACATGGTGAAACCCCATCTCTACTAAAAATACAAAAATTAGCCGGGCATGGTGGCACGTGCCTGTGGTTCCAGCTACTCTGAAGGCTGAGGTGGAAGAATCGCTTGAACCCGGGAGGCGGAGGTTGCAGTGAGCCTGGCGACAGAACAAGACTCCGTCTCAAGAAAAAAAAAAGTAATTTCAATTAGAGATCTATCTATCTATATATGTTTTTCTAAATGCATTTCTGAGGTGGCATGAAATCAAGGAATACACAGAGCCCCTCAACAAATGAAAAGCCAGAAACTTGGAACTCAAATAGTGCTGTACCAGTCCATTACTCTGAGGGCTTCTCCTAAAACCTGAAGATCTTCAGCTACTTTAACAGTTGCATGGAGTGGAGTGAGCAAGAAATAACCCCGTGTCTGCCCAGTGAGAGGAAACTAACAGGAGGCTCCACCATAATTCATTTCTCATTTACCCTTATATTGAGGATGTAGCTGTTTGGAGCCCAGACTTCAAACAGCTACTTCCTTAATATAAGGATAAACGAGAAACGAAACCCATTCTAAGTAAGGGGAATGTAAAGAAACTTGCTAGGATTGGGGGAAGAAACTTTGAGAATTTGTAACCATGAGCCAGCCCTCACACAGGTTTGCAAGCCAAATATATATGCAGGTGAAATTTATAGCAGTCCCAGATTTGTATGTCCCAGGTTACCAATAACAGCATATATCCATCCCCTCTTGAGGAATTTATTTTCAACTCAGACCTTGAAAAATCATTGAAGATAAAATGCCAAGAATAAGCAGCAGTAAAATACCACAAAACACACAAACGGGGCCTCGTGAATCAGATGTTAGACACAGACAACAGAAACAAACAATGACCTTAGGTTCTGAAATTATCAGATAATTTAATATCACTATGTTTAGTGTGTTCAAATGAAAAAGAAACTTGGAAGTAGAAAAGGAAAAGAGATTTTAAAGAATGGCTAAAAAAGTTTTAAAAAACAATGAAGTAGTTCTAGAGCTGAAATTAAAAACGATGGATTAAAAAGCTGATCATATCCAGCTGGAGAAATGATTTTTGAATTAGACAATCATTTCATGTCTTTTTTTCTTCCTCCTTAATCACCCATCACCTCATCAATCCTTACTCTCAGCTTCAAACCTTACTAAAATTGGAGAAATCAGAAGAGAAATTCCATAGGGTAATCCATGTCTATCCATTTACTAGTCTTTGTACCCACATATTTTGACTTCCTATTTGTTACCATTGATGAACTGTGTGCTTTTTATCAAAGACAGTCCCTCCATTTGCATATTAGGTCTCATTCCTCCTTTTGCACTCACGGACATGGCTCCAGCGATCTTCTCTTTCTTTCCTGGATTGTCTGTTTTCCTTCTCAAATGGAATTTTGCTGTCATCATGTATTAGTCCATTCTTTTTTGGAGCAGAGTCTTGCTCTATTGCCCAGGCTGTAGAGCAGTGGCTCAATCTCGGCTCACTGCAACCTCTGCCTCCCAGGTTCAAGCAATTCTTATGCCGCAGCCTCCTGAATAGCTCAGATTACCGGTGCCCACCACAACAGCCGGCTAATTTTTGTGTTTTTAGTAGAGGAGAGGTTTTGCCATGTTGGCCAGGCTGGTCTCACATTCCTGACTTCAAGTGATCCACCTGCTTCGGGCTCCCAAAGTGCTGTGATTACAGGCGTGAGCCACTGCGCCTGGGTTAGTCCATTCTTGTATTGCTGTAAAGAACTACTTGAGACTGGGTAATTTTTAGAGAAAAGAGGTTTAATTGACTCACAGTTCCATGGGCTGTTCAGGAAGCATGGCTGAGGAGGCCTCAGGAAACTTACAATCAATGGGAAGTGGTACACACTTTTAAACAACCAGATCTTTTAAGGACTCCTTAACAGCAAGGGGGAAGTCCACCCCCATGATCCAGACACCTCCCACCAGACCCCTCTCCAACACTGGGGATTACAATTTGACATAAAATGGGGAAACAAAGCCAGAGTATACATCATAAAACATGCTGCTAATTCTACTAAAGCTAATCTTTTGATCACTGCATTGCTTCTGCCTTTGCCTATTTTTTCTGTTCCCTCTAGAAAAATTCCAGAGTTAGATTTAATTTATTCTTCCTATTCTGGTTATTCTATTCTTTGTGTCAGCAGTGGGGGACATCTTCTGGGACTCAGCCCTTCATGTATAGGTCTGCACTAATGGTGGAGAGTGGCAGAACTGAATTGTTGGACACCACCCGGTTGGTTTCAGAGTTGGAGAATTGGTTGGTGTGAGAAAATAACCCAGATTCAGTAAAAGGTAAAATCTTACAGTGGTCTAATTCTCCTTGCCTATTGCATAGTCCTCCTTATTCCTCAGAAACACTGGGCAAGCTTACTACATTAGGATCTTTGCACTCACTCCCAATGCCTGGAATGCTGTCCCCCCAGATATCTGCATGTCTTCTTGCTCCCTGCTCCTTTTTTCCTTCAAGGTTTGCCAAATTTTATTGTACACCTTCTGTAACTAATCCCATTTTAAATGGTTAGCCGCCCCAATTTTGCAATCTGTTTCCAGTCTCTAGTTTTCTGGTTCTATATCACTTTATTACCATCTGACATTCTATACTTTGCTCATTCATTTTGCATTCCCTTCTACCTGTGAGAATGTAAACTCCTTGAGGGCAGAGATTTTTGTCTTTTTTTTTTTTTCTCTTCTAATTTTATATTCCCAGCACTTAGAGTAGTGCAGTTCTTATGTTGGGCCTCAGTAAAATAGGCTGACTTAGTAAGTGAATGGAAGATAGATGCAAATAAATTATTCAGAATGAAATCTAGAGAGACAATGGGATAATCAATATTAAAGAGAACTTAAGATACCTGGAGAATAGAGTGAGGATGTCTAATACATCTAATTGGAGTTCTGGAAGAATATAATAGAATAGGGAGGAAGCAGTATTGATTTCTGCAGATGACTATGAAGTAGATAACTAAATAGAAGAGTGAATAAAAGATAAGGATAGACATTTTACACAAGAAGAAATACAAATGTCTTGTGAAACATATGAACATTGTACCTTATTAGTGCAAGTAAGAGAAAAGATAACATTTCATGCTAACTAGATTGGCAAAATTAAAGCGTAGATTAATATTAAATATGGATGAGGATGTGGGCTGGCACAGTGGCTCACACCTGTAATCCCAGCACTTTGGGAGGCCAAGGCAGGCAGATCACTGGAGGCCAGGAGTTTTGAGACCAACCTGGCCAACTGGTGAAACTCTGTCTCTGCTAAAAATACA
The DNA here is from genome assembly GCA_963573385.1 of Cacajao melanocephalus. Classification (NCBI taxonomy): domain Eukaryota; kingdom Metazoa; phylum Chordata; class Mammalia; order Primates; family Pitheciidae; genus Cacajao; species Cacajao melanocephalus. The sequence goes on along the minus strand of CAUYLG010064943.1, from coordinate 3,875 downwards.
AAAATTAGCTGGTCATGGTGGCATAGGCCTGTAGTCCCAGCTACTTGAGAGTCTGAGGTGCGAGAATCACTTGAACCCAGGAAGCACAGGTTGCAGTGAGCCAAGATTGTGCCCCTGCACTCTTGCCTGGGCAACAGAGTAAGACTCTGTCTCAAAAAAAAAAAAAAATTCTTGAAGATATGGCTCAACAGTAACTCCCATTTAAATTGGTACAACTGTTTTGGAAATCATTTTGCCATTTCCTGGAAAAGCTGAACATAAGCTTATAGCAGTTCCACTCCTAAGCATATAACCTGGAGAAACTTTTTTTTCTTTTGAGACAAAGTCTCACTCTTTTCCCCAGGCTGGAGTGCAGTGGTGTGATTTTTAGCTCACTGCAACCTTGACCTCCTGGGCTCAGGTGATCCTCCCACCTCAGCCTCTTGAGTAGCTGGGACTACAGATGTGCACCACCAGGCCTGCCTAATTTTTGTACTTTTGTAGAGACGAGGTTTTGCCATGTTGCCCAGGCTGGTCTCAGTTCTCCTGTGTCCACCTCCCAAAGTGCTAGGATTACAGGTGTGAGTCATTGTGCCTGGCCTAACCTGGAGAAACTCTTGCTTGTGTTTTTATACCAGGATATGTAAGCAAAAACGTTTGTGTAGCAATGTTCTTCAGCCAAATCTGAAAACAATCTAAATATGGATTGTGGTAATTTTCCATTGCTGTTGTGACAAACTGCCACAAATAAAATGACTGAAAACAACAAAAATGTATTTATTGTGTTGTAGTTCTGGGGGCCAGAATTCTGAAAATGGGATTGACAGGGTTAAAATCAAGGTGTCAGCAAGGTCGCATTTCCTTCTGGAGGTGCCTTTTCAAGCTTCTAGATGTTTCCATGATTTTTGGCTTATGACCTCTTTATTCCTTCATCTTCAAAGCCCGGCAGAATAGCATCTTCCAGTCTCTCTCTGACTCTGACACTCCTGTCTTCCTCCCTCATAAGGAATTTTGTAACTACACTCATCTCACCTGAATAATCTAGTATACTTTTCCCATCTCAAGAGCCTTAACTTGATCACATCTTTCAAGTCCCCTTTGCCATGCAAAAATAATATATTTGCATATTTCAGGAATTAGGGACATTTTAGGGGTGGGTATTCTGCCTACTGTATGCATCAAGAGTAGAATAAATAAATTATGACATTCTAATAAAATGTAACACTTGCAACAGGGAAAATGAATGAGGTACTACAAACCCTCATCATCATAGATGATGCCATAATAAAGTGTTAGCAAAAGAAGCAGATTACAGAAAAATTCACGCATTAGATTCCATTAATATTAAAGTTCAAAAACGGGGAAAAAAAACCTCAAGCATATTGTTTAGGGATGTATTACCAGAAAAAGAAAAACTGATAAGAAAAACAAGATTTATTTCTACCATTAGGGAGAAGGTGGTAGAATTGATTAAGGTAGACCTTAAAGGATACTGGTAGTAGTATTTTTTCTAAGATTCAGGGGGTACATGTGCAGGTTTGCTACATGGCTGTAGGCGGTTTTTCAGCTCGTTACCCTCTCTCCTGCTCACTTTTTGGGATCCCCAGTGTTTGTTGTTTTCGTCTTTATGTTCATGTATATTCATTGTTAGCTGCCGCTTATAAGTGAGAACATGCCATGTTTGATTTTCTGTTTTTGCGTTAATTCACTTAGGATAATGGCCTCCAGCTGCACCCATGTTGCTGCGAAGGACATGATTTCATTTTTTTTTATGGCTACTTAGTATTCCGTGGTGTACATGGACCACGTTTTCTTTATTCCATCCACTGTTGATGGGCACTTGACTACGTGATGATTACATGACTTTGCTGCTGTGAATAGTGCTGCCATAAATGTTCAAGTGCAGGTGTCTTTGATATAATGATTTCCTTGGGTAGATAGTGGGATTGCTGGGTCAAATGATGGTTCTGCTTTTAGTTCTTTGATAAGTCTCCATATTGTTTTTCAAAGGGGTTTAACTAATTTACATTCCCACTAACAGTGAGTAAGCATTCCCTTTTTTCCACATCCTTGTCAAGATCTGTTTTTTGTTTTACTTTTTAATAATACTGGCAGTATTTAAAAAGCGTTTGGTGATGCACAGGTTTCTGTATCAGTAGTCTTTAAAGGTTACAAATATATACGTGGCAACTTTGTATACCTTAAACCCATCCTTTACCACAATTAAAATGTTTTAAAGAAGTAAAATATGGTGCTTTATAAACTACAAGTCAGCAATTTAAGAAAAATTTGTAAGAAAGAACAATCCCTAGATAAAATATTTTTAAAACCTGGAAAGCTTTTTGGTTTGTATTTTTTTTTTCCTATTATTTAGGGGCTAGCATTTGAAGTCTTTACAAACTTATTTCATCCTGGAGGAAAAAAAAGAAAAAAATAGAATTTGAAGTCTTGTAGATAGTGAGAGCAACGGAATGAAATTTGTGAGTTAGTGACCTAGTGAGTGGGACAGCAAAGTATATATAAATGTAGAGCCAGAATTCTTGATAATGATCACTGATCTAAGATAATGTAGCCCTAACTCTGTTGAAGGGAGTTTGGAGACACATTTATAGTCCTAGGGGGAGAAAATGAGAATAAAACAGCTTGCAAGGACTGGTTTCCATTTTTCGATACTTGCATGTATTCCTCCTATGGACCACAGAAATAACCTTGAACAGGCTGAGCCCCATTTTTTGTTTTTTGAAAATTTTAGTTGTAAGTTCATATACAATTGCAAGAAATAACAGAGAAATCCCATATACTCTTTATTTATCCCAATGGTAACATCTTGTAAACATGTAGTACAGTGTTGTAACTAGGATATTCACAGTGATAGAATCTACTGATCCTATTCAGAGTCTCTCAGTATTACTTGTTTTGTTTGTGCGTGTATGTATTAGTTCCATACAATTTTATCACACAGTTTCATGTATTCACCATCACAGTCAAAATACTGAAGTTTCATCACCACAAATATTCCTCCTGTTGCCCTTTTATAACCACACTATTTCCTTCCTACCCTACCTACTCCACCTTCGATCTCCTACCTTAGTTCCTAATCCCTGGAAACCAATAATATGCTTTGCATTTCTATAATTTTTTTTTATTTAAAAAGTGTTCTGTAAATGGAATTATACAGTATGTAACCTTTTGGCTTGGCTTTTTCATTCAGGATAATTCCTGGAAGATAAATCCAGGTCGTGCATATCAGCCAATGAGTTCCATTTTCAAATTAGCTGAAGAATGTTTTATGGAATTTTGGGACTCTAAATTCACTTTGTAAATACCAATTTCCTTCTTGGATTAGTGGATAATAGATTTTAAAGTCTGATAGATTGGGAATAAGTTCCATTTCTCCTTTGGAAAAATTATTATTATTATTATTATTTTTTTACGTAAAAGAGTATTTTAATTCTTGTCCTTGGAAACTATAAGGATTATACATGATTTGGAAATGAGACTGTACCAAATGATGGCCAAAGAAGAGTCATCCATTCTACTCCTCCTCTTCTTTTGTCTGGTCACTCAGAAATATAATATTATCGGCTATCATTGTTGTTGCTTGTCGCCTCACATTATTTTTATCCATGTATTCACCATAGTCTATTTTCCCTTCCACATAAATTCGAGACCCCTTTTTCACATACTAATATGCCACATCTCTGAGGCCTGGCCGGAATACCAATATTCTGTGCCACGTTGTCTTTTGACTGACATCACCCATTTGGTAAACTTCACTTTCCCCTGATCGCCACATCTCATTTGTTGCTAGAGAAAATATTGTGACTGGATTTTTTCCTTCCGCCTGTCTGAGGACAGGGTCCTGACCCACTCGCCCAAGTAACTGCACACGATTC
>CAUYLG010064942.1:0-13052 GCA_963573385.1 Cacajao melanocephalus | reverse complement strand
ACAGATGCTGGAGAGGATGTGGAGAAATAGGAACACTTTTATACTGTTGGTGGGAGTGTAAATTAGTTCAACCATTGTGGAAGACAGTGTGGCTATTCCTCAAGGACCTAGAAATAGAAATTCCATTTGACCCAGCAATCCAATGACTGGGTATATATCCAAAGGATTATAAATCTTTCTACTATAAGGACACATGCACATGACTGTTCATTGCAGCACTGTTTACAGTAGCAAAGACCTGGAACCAACCCAAATGCCCATCGATGATAGACCGGGCAGGGAAATGTGGCACATATACACCATGGCATACTATGCAGCCATAAAAAATGATGAGTTCGTGTCCTTTGTAGGGACATAGATGAAACTGGAAACCATCATTCTCAGTAAACTGACACAAGAACAGAAAATCAAACACATGTTCTCACTCATAGGTGGGTGTTGAACAAAGAGAACAGATGGACACAGGGAAGGGAGCATCACACGCTGGGGTCTGTCGGGGGGAAATAGGGGAGGGACAGTGGGAGGTGGGTAGTTGGGGAGAGATAACATGGGGAGAAATGCCAGATATAGGTAATGGAGAGGAAGGCAGCAAATCACACTGCCATGTGTGTACCTATGCATCAATCTTGCATGTTCTTCACATGTACCCCCAAACCTAAAATGCAATAAAAAAAAGAAAAAAACACAAGAAGTTGTTCCATCACACACACTGCCCCCCCCACACACCCACACATGCACACACCCATGCACACAAAGAATCTATTGAAAAGACTGTGGGACTTATTGGTTTAACATGTTAGAGGAACTCTGTTTTCAGTAATTAGTTGATTATGAAGCCTATTGAGCAGAGAATTCAGTGACAACTCAAGACAAAGATTACAGACCTTCCGAAATTAGTTTCCAAAAGACAGAAAACAAACAAACATAAACAATAATCTCCAGGGAAGGGGGAGGAGAATCTAACATCCAAAAACTACACATAATATTATTTGAAATGTTCATTTTCTCAGATAAAAATATGAGACATGCAAAGTCCAGATGTTGGACTCACATGACAAAGATTTTAATTTAGCTATTATAAACATGTTCAAAGAATTGAAGGAAAATATGTTTAAAGAACTAAAGAAAAGAATTGTAATGTTATTTTACCACACAGAAAAGATAAAACAGAAATTATCCATCAACAAGTAGAAATTCTGGAATTGAAAAGTACAATGACTGACATGAAAAATTCATTACAGTGGCTGAGAAGCAGATTTAAGCAGCAAGAAGGAAAAATCAGCGTACTTGAAGATAGGTCAGATAAAATTATTCAGATTGAAGAATAGAAAGAATAAAGGATGTAAAGAATGAAGAAAAATGAACAGAGTCCCAGAGACCCACTGGATATGATCAAATGCACCAATATATGTATAATGTGAATTCCAGATGGAGAGGAGGAAGACAAAGAAGAATACAGAATATTTAAATGGTTTATGGTAAAAACTCCAAACTTTGATGAAAAACATTAATCTGTACATTCAAGAAGAACAATGAACTCCAAGTAGAATGAACTCAAAGACAGCCATACCTAGGTATATCACAATGAAAGTGTTCAAATTCAATGATATAGATAATATTGAAAGCAGCTTATGAAAATATTTTTATTATGTATAAAAGGATCTTCAAAAAAAGATTGTGAGAAATTATAGAGGCCAGAAGGCAATGAGGTAACATATTTAAAGTGCTGAAATAAAATTATTATAAGCCAATAATGCTGTATCAAGGAAAACAGCACTTCAGAAATACAAGAGAAAATAAGACATTCACCAATTAACAAAAATAAAATATCTAGAAAGTCTTACCTACAATAAATACAGAAAGAGTCTTTTGGTTAAGATGAATCAATGCTACACAATAACTTGAATCCCCGTGTAGAAATAAATAGCACTAATAATAGTAACTAAATAATTGTAAGTGATGGTATAAATGTTTTAAAAGACAGAAGCATAAAGCAATAAGTTTAAATCTGTTTAATGGGGACATAATGTATATAGATGTAATTTACATTACAATAATGGCATAAACAAAGGGTAAATAATGGAGTTCTATATGATAAACATGTTTTGCATACTATTGAATTAAATTGGAATTAATATGGACCAGAGTCTGGTAATACGTAAAATTGAATCTCTATGCATATCACAGAGAAAACAAATTTAAAAATATGGTAGGAGAGGCAGAGCAAGATGGCAGAAGAGAAGTCTCCATTGATTGTCCCCATACACAAGGACACCAATTTAACAACTATCTACAGAGTAAAAACACCTTTATGAGAACTAAAAATTACAAGGTCTCAAATTATATGGTTTCAATTTTGTATCACTGAAAGAGGCACTGAAAAGCTAGAAATAACTGCATTGAATTAATGATGTCACCCTTCTCCTACCCTTTGGCAGTGGCACCCTTGTGCAGAGTGTCTCTGGGTGCTGGGGAAGGGAGAGCACAGTAATTGTGAGTCATTGAATATAGTGCTGTCCTGTTAGAGTAGAAAGGAAATCTGGACCAAACTTAGGTGACACCTACCCATAGAGGGAGCATGTAAACCATCCCTAGCCAGAGGAAAATCGCTGATCCCAGCCCTCTGAACTTGAGTTCCTGCAAACCTTGTCACTGAAGGGTAAAGCCCTCTGTGTCTCTAAGCAAACTTGAAAGGCAGTTTAGGCCATAGGGACAGCAACTCTTAAATGAATTCTAGTGCTGAACTGGGCCCAGAGACAGTGGATATAGGAGGTGGGGCATGTGACCTAATGAGATATCAGCTGGGGCAGCTAAATGAGTGCTGGCATCACTCCTTCCTTAACCCCAGACTGCAGAGCTCATAGCTCCAAGAGACTTCTTTCTTCTGCTTGAGGACAGGAGAGGGAAGAGTGGAAAGGACTTTTTCTTGCATCTTGGATACCAGCTCAGCCACAGCAGAATAGAGTAATGAGCCCCCCATTCCAGGCCCTAGATCCCAGATGACATTTCTAGACACATCCTGGGTCATAAGGGAACCTGCTGCCTTGAAGGAAATAGACTATTCCTGGCAGCACTCATCACCTGCTAACTGAATAACCAGCAGCTATATTAAGGTACTACATTGTAGGCCTTTGGTAAGCCTCTGAATCTTACTGGCTTTAGGTGATACTCAGCACATTACCAGCTATGGTGGCTACGGGGCAAAACTCCTTCTGCTTGAGAAAAGCAGAGGGAAAATAAAACTTTGTCTTGCACTGTAGGTACCAGCACGGCTACAGTAGTGTAGAGCACCAAGTGAGATTTTGTGGTTTCTGACTTCAGGACTTGACTTTTGAATGGCATTTCTGAACCTGCTCTGTGTAAGAGTGGAGCACCTTGCCCTGAAGCGTGAGTCTTAGGCTAGGCAGAATTCACCACAAGCTGACTTAAGAGAATTTGGGTCTTAAGGGAAAATCACCAAGTAGTCTGGTGCCAGGAGTCTAGCAGTACTTGTGGCCTCTGATGGTAGTGGCTATGGACTGAGGCTTCTCTGCCTTTGTAAATGGGAAGAAGAGTGGTAAGAACTGTGTCATCTGATTTGAGTGCCAGCTTAGCCACAGTACCATAGAACACTGGGTAGTCTTCTAAGGTTTTTGACTCTAGTCCCTGAATCCTGGCTGGCACCTCTGGGCCCACTCAGGGCCTGGAGGAGCTTGCTGCCCTGAGGGGAAAAACACAGGCCTACCTGGCTTTGCCACCTATGGATTGTAGATCCCCAGGCATGTAACTTAGTACAATGTAATGCTAAGGTACTGTTTTGTTTAAGGCCTTGGAGCCCAGCAATCATCATGTGGCTATCCAGCTAGGCTTGTGTTTATTTTTTATTCTATTTTTTTTATGTTTGTTTGTTTCAGGGAATCAAGTTGCTCCAGGCTCCAGGGAGGTTTAGACGTATCATCCAGGAGCCAGAGACTAGAGTAAAACACCTTAGCCTATTTGGTACTGTATTGTGCTACTGCTGAACTGGCACTCAAATCACAAGATGCATTTCTTCCCATTCTTCTCACCCTTTACACAAGCAGAGGGGGCTCACTCCATGGCCGCCACTACTGTAGACCCACAGGGAGTACTGGCATACTACCAGTGATATTCCCTTCAGGCCCAATTGCTTTTCATACAGCTTATGGTGAATGCTGCCTGGCCTGGGTCTCACCATTCAGAGCAGTGGGCTCCCCTCTGCCCCAGTACAGGTTAAGAAATGCCATACAAGAGCCAAGGCCTGGAATCTTGGGCCCCCAGAGTCCACTTTATGCTCTACCCTTCTGTGGTCAAGTTGGTACCTGATTTTTGGTTCCTATAAAATCTTATTTATGTAGATAGTTGTTAAATTGGTGTCCTTGCCAGAGAAATGATGAAAGAAGCCTTTAATTTGGCCATCTTTCTCCACCTTTCTCCAAGACATACACTTTAGATACAAAAACACAAATAGATTTAAAATATAAGGATGAGACAGGATGTATCATGAAACCAATAACTAATAGTGAGCTTGTTTATCTATGCTAATGTTAGACAAAATACAGTTTAAAAATTGTTATTAGATAAAAGGAATACTATTTTATGATAAAAGGGTCATTTTATCAACAATGTGTAAGAATCATAAATAGATATACATTTTCAACAATGTCACAAAATACATGAAGAAAAAAACTAGCAAAATAAAGGGAGAAATAGACAATTTTACAATAATAGAGTCTTCAATATCCCACTTCTAGAATGGATAGAATCACCAGGCATAAAGTAAACAAGAAAATATAGAACTTGATTAACTAGGCTTAAATGACATATATAGAACACTCTACCCAACAATAACAGAATATACTTTTTATGTACACCCCAAATATTTTTTTAATAGCAACCTAAAATATTTTTTATAACAGAACATATGTTAGGCCATGAAACAGTTCTTAAAATATTTCAAGATGTAAGTCATACTAAGTATATTTTTTAACTAAATAAATTATAATTAAAAATCAATTATAGGAAATTTGAGAAATATACAATTATGTGAAAATTAAAGAACATATTCTTAAATAACCAATGGATCAAAGAAAAAAATCACAAAAGAAATTTCAGACTACATTAAGAGGAATAAAAATGAGTAAATAATGTATCAAAAATAATGGAACACAGCGAAAACATCTCTCAAAGTGACATTTATGGCTGTAAATGCCTACACTTAAAATAAGATCTTAAATTGATAACCTAACCTAACAAACTAGAAAAATAAAAGTAAGCTAAATCCAAAACAAGTAGCAGAAGAAAATAATAAAGACTAGATTTAAAATAATAAAGTAGAGGCTAGGAAAAACAATAAAAGAGATAAATCAATTTTTTTGAGATAAAAAAATTGAGAAACTTTTATTTAGAATGAAAAAAGAGAATATTAAAATTACCAAATCAATAAACATACATGTGCATGTGTCTTTATAGTAGAATGATTTATAATCCTTTGGGTATTTACAATAGCAAAGACTTGGAACCAACCCAAATGCCCATCAATGATAGACTGGATAAAGAAAATGTGGCACATATGCACTATGGAATACTATGCAGTCATAAAAAAGAATGAGTTTATGTCCTTTGCAGGGACATGAATGAAGCTGGAAACCATAATTTTCAGCAAACTAACAAAGGAACAGAAAACCAAACACTGCATGTTGTCACTCATAAGTGGAACTTTAACAATGAGAACATATGGGTACAGGAAGGGTAACATCACACACTGGGGCCTGTCAGGGGGTGGGGGAAAGGTAGGGATAGCGTTAGGAAAAATACCTAATGTAGATGACAGGTTGATGGGTACAGCAAACCACCATGGCACATGTGTACCTATGTAACAAACCTGAGAGTTCTGCACATGTATCCCAGAACTTAGAGAATAATAATAACAATAAAAAAATTACCAAGTCAGATGAAAAGTGGGCAGTTATTCTGAAGCTTACAGAAATAAATAGGCTATTGTCAAAGACTTGGAACCAACCCAAATGCCCATCAATGATAGACTGGGTAAAGAAAATGTGGCAGATATATACCATGGAATACTATGCCGCCATAAAAAAGAATGAGTTCATGTCTTCTGCAGGGATGTGGATGAAGCTGGAAGCTATCATTCTCAGCAAACTGACACAGGAAGACAAAATCAAACACTGCATATTTTCACTCATAAGTGGGAGCTGAACAATGAGAACACACGAACACAGGGAGGGGAACATCACACACCAGGGCCTGTCGGGGGCAAGGGGAGGGAGAGCATTAGGACAAATACTTAATGAATGCAGGGCTTAAAACCTAGATGATGGGTTGATAGGTGCAGCAAACTACCATGGCACATGTATACCTATGTAACAAACCTGCATGTTCTGCAAATGTATTCCAGAACCTAAAGTAAAATTTTAAAAAAGAAATAGGCTATTGTATAAACAATAATACACTAACAAATTATATACCTAATAAAAATGGAAAAGAGCCCTGCTGAAACTGACTCAAGAAGCAATAGAAGCTTGTAACAAGTAAAGAAATTCGACTGATAGTGAAAAACCTCTCCATAATAAAAAGTCCATGAATAGATGACCTTGATACAGTTTGGTTATTTGTCTTCACCAAATTTCATGTTGACATTTAATCCCCAAATTTTGATATTGGGTCTGGTGGAAGATAATTGGATCCTGAAGGTGAGTTTTTCATTTAGCACCATCTCCTGGATGCTGTGCTGGAGATACTAAATAATTTCTCTTGAGATCTGTTTAAAACGCTGGGGCACCCTCTTCTTTTCTCTTGTTCCTGTTCTTTCCATGTGATAAGCTGGCTTCCCCTTTGCTTTCTGTCATAATTGTAAGTTTTCTAAAGCCCTCAGCAGAAGCAGATGCTGGTGCGATGCTTCCTGCGCAACTTGCAGAAACATGAGCAAATTAAACCTCTTTTCTTTATAAATTACCTAGCCTCAGTTTTTACTTATAGCAATGTGGGAACATAAGAGCTATGTGAACACAGTCTAATGCAGGCATCATTGTGAATTCTGTTTTTTTTTTTAACAAATGACAAATCATAGTTTTATAAACTCTCATGTTTACTTCAGCATTATTCATAATAGCCAAGGAAAAAAACAACCTATGTTCATCTACAAATTTTAAAAAAAAATTAATACCGATTCTTCCCAAATTCTTTCATGAAGTAGAATAGGTAAGAACACATTTAAACTCAGTTTATGAAGCCGGTATTATTCTGTTATGCAAATCTTACAATAGTAAGACTAATATACTTCATGGACATAAATTCAAAAATTTGTAAAATAACAATAGTAAACTGAATACAGCAACATATAAAATGAATTATACACCATGACAAAGTCAGATTTTATTTGTACATGCAAAGTTAGTTAAACAACTAAATATCAATAATGTAGCATACTGTATTCATAAAACAAAGAACACAAACCTCTGCTCATTTCCATAGGTGCTGAGAAAACAGTTAACAAAATTCAATATCATTTCATGACAAGAATATTTAAGAAGTTAAGAGAAGGGAACTTCCTGACTATGATAGAGGGCATTTGAAAATTTTACAGCTAACATCATATTTAACAATAAAAGATGAATGCTTTCTCAGGAAGATCAGAAACAAGCCAAGGATGTCTTATCTTGCCATTTTAATTTAACATTGTAGCAAGAGTTCTAACCAATGCAATTAGAAAGAAAAATAAATTAATATTCAGATTGGAGAGTAAAAAGGAATTTTTTCTATTTTTAATTTTTACGAGTACATATTAGATATGTATTTATAGGGTACGTGAGATAATTTGATACAGGAATAGACTGCTTAATAATCACATCAGGGTAAATGGCATATCTATTACTTCAAGCACTTATTTTTTTGTGTGTGCTAAAAACATTTCTAGTATACTCTTTTAGTTACTTGAAAATATACAATAAACTATTGTCGATTGTATTCACCCTGTTGTGCTATCAAGTACTTGGTGTTATTTATTCTGTATAACTATATTTTTGTACTCTAACAATTCCCACATCCTTGTCCCCCATTATGCTTGACAGCCTCTGGTAACCATTCTTCTACTCCCTATCTTCATAAATTCAATTGTTTTAACTTTTGGCTTTTACAAATGTCTGAGAACATGTAAAATTTGTCTTTCTGTTCCACCCAAGTTGTCTTAAATGACAAGATCTCATTCATTTTATGTCTGAATAGTACTCTATTCTATTGTGTATGTGTAGCACATTTTCTTTATCCATTCCTTTATTGATGGAAACTTAAGTTGCTTCCAAAAGTTGGCTATTGTGAATAGTGTTGCAATAAATATGGAGTGTAAAGATCTGATTTCCTTTCTTTTGGATATGTACTTAGAAGTAAGATTGCTGGATTACATGTTCAGGTTAATGTTGAACTCCTGGGCTCAGGTGATCCTCTTACCTCAGGCTCCCAAATTGCTGGGATTACAGGTGTGAGTCAACACACTCAACCATATATAAATTTTATTGTGTTGAGGTGTGTTTCTCCTATACCCAGTTCCTTCATGGTTTTTATTATGAAGAGGTGCTACATTTCATCAAATTTTTTTAGTATCAATTGTAATAATCATATGAATTTTTTTTCCTCTGTGCTGTTGATATGATGTATCACATTGATTGATTACAATATATGTTGAATCATTTTTATATTCCTGGGATAAACCCGATTTGGTAATGATTAATGATCTTTCTAACGTGTAAGTGAGTTCAATTTGCTAGTATCTGTGAAGGACTTCTGCATCAATGTTCATCAGAGATATTGAAATGTGGTTTTCTTTCTTTGATGTGTCTATGTCTGGTTTTAGTATAAGGGTAACACTGGCCTCATAAAAAGAGTTTAGAAGAGTTCTCTCTTCCTCTGTTTTGCACAATAGTTTGAGTTCGATTGGTATTATTTCTTCTTAAAAGTTCGTTAAGATTCAATAGTAAAGCCATCGAGTCCTGGGCTTTTATCTGCTGGGAGACTTTTTTTAATTATAGCTTCAATTTTATTACTTGTTATTGGTCTGTTCAGGTTTTGAGTTTCAGAATTGACTAATATTGGCAGTTTATATATGCATAGGAATTTACTTGTTTCATCCAGGTTTTTCAGTTTATTGGTATATAGTTGCTCATAGTTGTCTTTAATGATCTTTGAATTACTGCAATATCAGTTGTAATGTCTCCCTTTTCATTTCTGATTTTCTTTGTATATTCTCTCTTTTTCTTAGTTGAATTACAGATTTTTGATTTTTAAAAAATCTTTTCAAAAATCCAAGCTCTGTTTTGTTGATCTTCTCTATTGTTATCCTTGTTTCAATTTTATTTATTTTTGCTCTGATTTTTATTTTTTCCTACTAATTTTTCATTTGTTTTGCTCTTGCTATTCTGGTTCCTTGAGATGCATTAATAAGCCATTTAGTTGACATTCTTCTGCTTTAAAATTTTTAAAATTTTTAATTTTTGGGTGTAAATAGTAGGTGTATATATTTATGGGGCACATGAGATACTTTGTCACAGGCATACAATGTCAAATAAGCACATCATAAATAATGGGGTATACATCTCCTTGAGCATTTATCCACTGAGTGGCAAACAATCCAGTTACACTCATTATTTAAAAATGTAGAGTTATCATTGATTGTAGTCACCCTATTGTGCTATCAAATAGTAGGTCTTATTAATCCTTTCTATTATTTGTACCTATTAATCATCCCCATCTCCCCTCTTGACCTCCATTTCCCTTACCAGCCTCTGGTAACCATCCTTCTACTCTCTAGCTCCATGAGTTCAATTGTTTTAATTATTATATCTCACAAATAAGTGAAAACATGCAACATTTGCCTTTCCGTGCCTGGTTTGTTTCACATAACATAATGATCTCTAATTCCATCTATGTTGCTGCAGATAACTGGAACTTACTGTTTTTATGGCTGAATAATACTCCATTGTGTATATCAACCACATTTTCTTTATCCATTCAACTAATAATAGACACGTAGTTTGCTTCCAAATATTAGCTGTTGTAAACAGTGCTGCAGCAAATATAAAAGTGCAAATATTTCTTTGATATACTGATTTCTTTCTTTTGTGTATATACCTAGCAGTGAGATTGCTGGATCACATTGCAGCTATATTTTCAGTTTTTTGAGGAACCATCAAGATATTCTCCATAGTGGTTGTACTGAATCTGTAGATTGCCTTGGGTAGTATGGACATTTAAAAATATTGATTATTTTAATTCATAAACATAAAACATTTCCCCATTTTTGTGTCCTTTTCAATTATTTTTATCAGCATTTTATAGTTTCCATTATATAAATCTTTTATTTCTTTGGTTAAGTTTATTCCTAGGTATTTAATTTTATGTGTTGCTATTGTAAATGAGATTACTTTTTAAATTTCTTTCTTGCATTGTTTCACTGTTGGTATATACAAATGTCACTGATATTTGTATGTTGATTTTGTATTCTACAACTTTACTGAATTTATTTATCAGTTCTAATAGTTTTTTGGTGGGATCTTTAGATTTTTCCAAATATAAGATCATATTATCTGCAAACAGGGATATTTTGACTTCTTCCTTTCCATCTTGAATGCCCCTTATATCTTTGTCTTATCCAATTGTTCTAGCTAGAACTTCCAGTACCATGTTGAATAACAGTTGTGACGGTAGGCATCTTTGTCATGTTCCAGATCTTATAGAAAGGGTTTTCACGGTTTTCCCATTCAGTGTAATACTAGCTGTGGGTCTTTCCTATATGACTTTTGTTATGTTAGGGTATGATTTATCTACACTCATTTTTTTGAATTTTTTAATAATGAATGTTGAATTTTAACAAATGCTTTTTCAATGTCAGTTGAAATAATCATGTCGTTTTTATTTTTTATTCTATTGATATGATGCATCACATTGTTTGATTTGCATATGTTGAAATATCCTTATATCCCAGGGATAGATGCACTTTGGCTTGATGAGTATTCTTTCGAATGTATTGTTGAATTTGGTTTGCTGGTGTGTTGAGGATTTTTGCATCAATATTAATCAGAGATATTGGCCTGCAGTTTTATTTTTTTTTTTGATATACCTTTGTCTGGTTTTGGCATCAAGGTAATATTGGCCTTGTAGAATGAGTTTGAAATTATTCCCCTCTCCTCTATTCTTCAGAATAGTTTGAGTAAGATTGGTATTATATTTTCTTTAAATTTTTGGTAGAATTCAGCAGCAAAGCCCTTAGGAACTGGACGTTATTTTACTGAAAGACTTTTTATTATGGCTTTAATTTTGCTACTTGTTATTGGTCTGTTCATGTTTTTTATTTCTTCGTGTTTCAATTGGGTAGAATTTATGTATCTAGAAATTTGTCCATTTTTTCTAGATTTTTCTAATTTATTGGTATATAGTTGATCATAGTAGCTGCTGCTGATTCTCTGAAATTCTGTAATATCAATTGTAACATCTTCTTTTTCATTCCTGATTTTGCTTATTTGCATCTTCTCTCTCTCTTTTTTTTTTTTTTTTGAGATGGAGTCTCGCACTGTTGCCTAGGCTGTAGTGCAGTGGCATGATCTTGGCTCACTGTGATCTCCACCTCCTGGGTTCAAGCAATTCTCCTGCCTCAGCCTCCCAAGTAGCTGGGACTACAGGCGTGCACCATCACGCCCAGGTAAATTTTTTGTATTTTTAGCGGAGACGGGGTTTCACTATGTTGGCCAGGATGGTCTTGATCTCCTGCCCTCGTGATTCGCCCGCCTCAGCCTCCCAAAGTGCTGGGATTACAGACGTGAGCCACCGCGCCTGGCCTTCTTTCTTTCTTTAAGTCTGAATAAAGGTTTATCATTTTTTTTAACTTTTCAAAAAAAGTATCTTTTTGTTTCATTACTTTTCTTTGTGTTGTTTTTTATTTTAATTTCATTTATATGTTCTCTGATTTTTATTTCTTTTCTTCTGGTAATTTTGGTTTGGTTTGCCCTTGGTTTTCTAGTGCTTTAAGATGCATTCTTAGATCATTTGAAGATTGTTCTCTTTTTGATATAGTCACTTACAGCTATAAAATTTCTTCTTACTGCTGGTTTTGCTGTATACTATCAGTTATGGTCTATTCATGAGAATATCGTATGTGCTGAGAAAAAATTGTGAAAGCTACAGCTCTTGGATAAAATGTTCTATAAATAGCTATTAGATTGTTTTGGTCTATAGTGCAGGTTAAGTCTGATATTCCTTGATTTTCTTTCTGGAAGATCTGTCCAATGCTGAAATTGGGGTGTTGAACCCTCCAGGCATTATTGTATTGAAACCTATCTCTCTCTCTCTCTCTCTCTTTTTTTGGTGAATTTGATAAAATATTGAAAGTCTTCCTCAGGTCAACTTTTAACCTTTTTTTTTTGGTATTGCACTGTAGGTTCAGGGGTATATGTGCAGATCATGCAGGATTGAAGCATAGGTACATACACAGCATTGTGGTTTGCTGCCCCATCCCCTGTCACCTATATCTGGCATTTCTCCCCATGTTATCCCTCCCAAACCTCCCTACCCTCCACTGTCCCTCCACTGGGGACCCCCACAACAGACCCCAGTGTGTGATGCTCCCTTCCCTGTGTCCATGTGCTCTTATTGTTCAACACCTGCCTATGAGTGAGAACATGCGGTGTTTGATTTTCTGTTCTTGTGTCAGTTTGCTGAGAATTATGGTTTCCAGATTCATCCATGTCCCTACAAAGGACAAGAACTCATTGTTTTTTATGGCTGTATAGTATTCTATGGTGTATATGTGCCACATTTTCCTTGTCCAGTCAATCATCAATGGGCATTTGGGTTGGTTCCAGGTCTTTGCTATTGCAAACAGTGCCGCAATG
This sequence comes from Cacajao melanocephalus, assembly GCA_963573385.1. Taxonomy (NCBI): domain Eukaryota; kingdom Metazoa; phylum Chordata; class Mammalia; order Primates; family Pitheciidae; genus Cacajao; species Cacajao melanocephalus. The sequence goes on along the minus strand of CAUYLG010064942.1, from coordinate 156 downwards.
AACATATGTGTGCATGTGTCTTTATAATAGAAGGATTTATAGTCCTTTGGATATATACCCAGTAATGGGATTGCTGGGCCAAATGGAATTTCTATTTCTAGGTCCTCGAGGAATTGCCACACTGTCTTCCACAATGGTTGAACTAATTTATACTCC
>CAUYLG010064941.1:0-16643 GCA_963573385.1 Cacajao melanocephalus | reverse complement strand
TTTATTTATAAAATTCAACTTTATAAAATAAAACTACAAACATTTTTATTTTTTTTTTTTCATCAATTTATAATTTTTTTAAAATTTTTTTATTTCTGGGTTATAATTTTTTTTTTTTTTTTTTTTTTTTTTTTTTTTTTTTTTTTTTTAAGATAGAGTCTTGCTCTGTCACGCAGGCTGGAGTGCAGTGGTGCAATCTGAGCTCACTGCAACCTCCGCCTCCCAAGTTCAAGCAATTCTTCTGCCTCAGCCTCCCAAGTAGCTGGGACTACAGGCACCCACCACTATGCCCAGCTAACTTTTTATATTTTTAGTAGAGACAGGGTTTCACCATATTGGCCGGGCTGGTCTCGAACTTCTGACCTCGTGATCCACCCGCCTTGACCTGCTAACGTGCTAGGATTACAGATGAGAGCCACTGCTCCTGGCCGACAATTTTTTCACTTAGCATATCACAGACAGATAAATAATTCATTAACCCACATGTGTAGCAGTGGTTTATACATCAAAACTTCATTAAATCCTCTTTAATCATCTCTAGCTCTCTTCTAAAAGTACAACTCTCTCATCTTCTCTATCCCATAACCTATTCCTCTGATATGTGTTCCCTCTGGGCAAATCCAGCTACCTTCTTAGTAAACTATTCCTTTTACCTTCAGCCATTCATAACGTCTTCTACTCTCCCCAGCTCAGCAGAACAAAAATCTCTTCCTCTGGACTTGCTGTTCTTTAGAGTATATACACGTGTGTGTGTGTGTGTGTGTGTGTGTGTGTGCACGCGTGCGCATGCACGCTGTAGGAGGAAGGTGGTTGATCACATGGTTTAGAGACTGCGATACAACTGTAAATACAAATATTTGTAATTTAGTGATTTGTTCTTGTAACAACATTATATCATAGAGCAAAATTGAAAACTAACTGAGAAAGCACTAGAAAATAAGAAAATGAAAATACAATTTGTAGGAACAGTATTCAGGTATTAAAATAAATTAAAAGTACTTGGTAAAAACTATAGTTATTGCCTTTGTTTGAGTGAGGATTTTTCTACTTTGCCTACATATTTATTTTTTAAAAAATAATAAGAACATATTTCTTTTATATTTTTAAAACTATTTTTAAATATAAGATGATTTAAAAGAACATACATTTTTGAATGTTTGCCATGTTCTATGGTCTCTGCCAAGGAAATCATAGACTAACAAAACTGTTTCACTTATGATTTGTAAAGGATGATACCTGTGATTTTCAAAAAGCTCATTATAGAAGTTAAGAAAAACATTATCAGGATTCAAATAGAAAAATGAGCCAAATATGTAATCAGAAACTAATTTTTTAAACAATGTTGACGTCCGCAGGTAGGAAATCTTCAGTAGGCAAAAAATTCTAGCTAAAGCAACTTAGACATACCTTTTTTTAATCTCTAAATTACTGAAAATGTCAAGCAGTGATAAATAACAATGCTGTGGAGATTGAGAGAGGCTGGTTCCCCCAGACACTGCAGGTGGCAGTGTAAAATATAACAAATGTCTACATTTCAGAAGCTCTTCAGAGTTCCACAAATATTTTTTAAATATTCATTCATTCTTTCGTGGTGGAATGGAATTCACACTTAGCCCAATCCACCATTAACTTAGATGTAACCTGATTGCCAGTCAGCTGCAAGTTGATTTCCTGTATTCCGTAATGCTTCTAGTCACATACTTCATACTGCTTTGAAATGATGCAATTTGAAATTTTGTCAGGAAAATTCCGCATCTTTCATTTCCACTATTTATCAGCAAATCTATGACAGGTATAGAGGTGGTCAGAAACCTGTCGAAAATGCTCCACCATTATCTAGGGAACAGGCATGTACATGGTGATTTAAATTGTCAATGAAACATTGCCCAATATCCTTCTCTGGAATTCTTGCCCAACAGGAAACACCCAGTTTCTGCAAAGAAATTAAAAGTAGTGATAGAGCCTTCTTTCAGACCAAGCATTTAAGAAAGTCATTTCTGGAATTCTCACTACTCTCTTGGAAGTCAAAGTGAAAGACAATGTATTTCATACATAACTTTGTAAAGTCTGCCCTCTACCGTTCCTCATAGTAAATGCAGCTAATATCCACAGATGGATTCTATGTTTCAGATGAAATGAGATCCTAAACAGTTTTGTCTACAATTTACTGGGCACCTTCAATATGCCAGACAACTAATAGATGTATAAATGCTTGATCCCTGTTTAATACTTACTATAGCTCCATGAGGCAAGTAAAGTGCCTTTATTCCTATTTTACATCTAAGGACACATGCTCAGGGAGGCTAAGTAACTGTGTTGAGGACACACGGCTGATAAGTCAAAGCTCCTGGATTGTAACCTGGTCTGTCCATGATAAAGCTTACATAGTCTTTATGTCATATTGTCTCCAATTTGCTTCTATTCTGACACTTTAAAAGGTAGATACAGCCATATATTTACTGACATTCATTATTGTTTCAGAAAGCCACACAGACACAGAGTCAAACACAAAATTGGTCAGGACACATATGAAAGAAAAGACAACCATTCAAAACTTACTCAAGGAAGCCTTCAGACTTTGTGAATGTGCTTTCTTGTTGCATATAATTCTTCCTGGTTAGATGGGCATTCAGGCCACAGCATCTCAGTGATCCCAATAAGATGCATCTCAGAGCTGTGCCGTTTCTAGATATCGTCTGGCTCCATGGGGTATGAATATTTAAACACTGGCTACTGGTATTGCCATAGGAATTCAGCAGAGCTCTGTTGAAATCCTCAGCTGAACCACTTAAACCAAGCAAACAACTCACCTCCAGGCAGTGTGTCCCCAGCACCTATCAGATTGTCAGAGAACCGGAAGAGTCTGACAGAAAAGTTTCTAGGGTCACCAACCTACATGTGAGGCAGGGGGCTCATCGTTTGAATGATGTGCTCATGCTACTGGAAAACCAGTGGGTTCCCTATATGAGTCACTTCCTAACACCCTCAGCTGCCAAAGGAGAGCAGATTTGTTCTCCTCAAAACAGAGGAAGTAAAAAAAGGGCAAGGGCAGCTTCTATAAGATTCAGGAATGCCGAGGTTCCCACATGGCGTTGTTTCAAATGGCAGGGGCGTGGGTGATATGTGTTTGTCTTCACCTAGTAAATGAAGACATTTTCTTATCTTGGGGACTTGGTTGCTATGTATTTGAAACATTTCATCATAGAAACAATGTTAGGTCCAGCCAATCCATAACATTCATTCATCATTGAATGTCATCCTTCACTCATATATTCAAACAATCACATTGTGATGATGGAAGTAAATGCAAAAATATTTCTGGGGAAAACCCACTCCAGATTCCAACCTAGACCTTAGGAGCACATAGTCCTTCTTGTGGTGAAACCAGGAGATTCTTTTGTGTCATAGGCTTCCCCCCAACCCCCTTCACTCACACACATCTGCTGGGCAGGGACAGCAGGAATTCTCCAGCTCCAAGTCACTGCTGGAGCACCCTTGGCCTGGGGTGGGGGCAGCAGTATGGGAGAAGGAGGGTGAGGAGTAGGGAACAGGAACGGGAATGGAGAACAAGCACTGAGGACACATGGGCCGGGCCTTTTGACAGTATGACCCTCAATAGAGCAAACTCTATGGCTAGACCACTATCTGATCCCTCTCTTTCTTTTCTACTTCTGGTTTTAAATCTGGCCCAGTCTCCAGGCCCAGCCACACCTAGAAAGCAAGAAGGCTGTAGGTTGGGTTGTTTAGGGTCTGTGATGGTTAATACTGAGTGTCAACTTGATTGGATTGATGGATACAAAGTATTGATCCCAGATGTGTCTGTGAGGGTATTGCCAAAAGAGATTAACATTCAAGTCAGTGGGCTGGGAAAGGCAGACCCACCCTCAATCTAGGTCGGCACCATCTAATCAGCTGCCAAAGTGGCTCGAATATAAACAGGCAAAAAAATGTGAAAAGAGAGACTGGCCTAGCCTCCCAGCTGCATCTTTCTCCTGGCTTTCCTTGCTCCTCAGCCTGTAGACATCCTATTGTGGGATCTTGTGATCATGTGAGTTAATACTTAATAAATTCATATATATATATATACATGTGTGTATATATATATATATATATATTTTTTTTTTTTCTGAAACTCCTTCACCGGGTAATGGATGGGCTGTCTCCTCTGACTGATGGCCACAGCTCCATTCCAATGTCCCTCTCTTGCAGCTATTCTCTTTGGGTTCTAGTAACCTCTCCCTTCTTTTGTTCCTTCAGGCCTAAGGGTGGTAATGGCTCCTTTTTCTTGTTAGCTCCAGGTGTGTCACCTTGCCTTCTGGTTTCTGTTAACTCTTATAAATAATTCCTTTCCTAATCTCTGTTTATTTAACCTGTTGGATGGTGCATAACATCTGTTCTTTCCCATACTAGTCAGGGCTCCCTAGAGGGACAGAATTGATGGAATATATATATATATATACACACACACACATACGTATATATATGTATATATATGTATATATATATGTATATATATACATATATATGTATATATGTATGTATATGTATATATACGTATATATAAGTACATATATGTATATGCATCTTTCTGTCACAGAATCATCATTTAATTTTTAAAAATAGATTCCAGTTTTCTGGTAAAATTCTCCACATTGTCTTTTATTTCATTGAACTTATTAATCATGGTCATTTAAATCTGTGTCTAAAAATTTATATGTCCATATCACTTGTGGGCATGGGTCTGTTTCTGTTGTCTATATTTTTCTCTTGATTTGAAGTACTTTGGTATTCTTTTCTAACATGACTGAAATTTTTTGATCGAATGATAGACATTATGTATTAAAAGCTTTAGAGATAATTTGAGGCCACCAATTACCCTCACTTTCTTTAGAGAGAATTAAAATTTTACTTTTGGCAGCTGGTTTGAGTAGGGGTAGGGCTTGTCAGTTTTCCATTAGCCATAACTCTTGATTTATGGTAACTTCTGGCATCTCAGCTAAATGTTTGATGTGTTTGCAGGCTTACTTTCATTCACTCATTCTTTCTCCTTTTGATTGATTTCTTTTGAACTCTAATATGTATCTCTCCAGAATCCTCAGATATCTGAGAGCTCTATTCAGCTTCTCAGACCCTCATTCCTGATTTCTCAGCATCTTGATCATTCACTGCTTACAGACGAGCAAATTATTCAAGTGAGAAATATCAAGCTCACTTTATAGCACTTTGCTTAGACATTTTAGTCTTCAAGTCTTGGCCGCCTTTGTAGCTTATCTCTCTGATGTCTTCAAATAGAGAATTTTTTAAAAAATCAGTTCTTAAGTTGTTTGGGGAAATAAGTTCCGATACAAGTGGTGAGTCATAATCAGAAGCAGAAGTAACCTGGGGAGATTAAATAAAATATTTGGGCCCCATGCCCATATATTCTGACTTAATTGGTCTGGAGTGGAGCCCAAGCATTGGTATTTTTAAAAGGCTCCCAGTTATCCTAATGTGCAAACAAGATTGAGAACCACTGGTCCAATAAAATTACAAACTGATGGCAATGACCAAATATCTTCTTGGACAGAGGAATATTAGATCTACAGAGTGTTAAAAAAATTTAAACTATTTTCCAACATTTAAAAGCTGGAAGATTTTACATAAAATCTAGATGGCAGGTTTCTCTCATATACTATAACTAGAAGCTCTGGGGGCTCCAGTTTCTCATAAAGAGCTGTGCTGAATAGTAGCTCTTTCCCTTAGACAGGGCATGCAGTTTCCAGTTTGCCACATCCTCACAAATCCCTTTTGTGTTATTCCTTATTCACTTCACTCATTTACATTACTGGCTTGGTCTTGTAGTAAAGGGCTAGAACTTAATTGTTGTTCTGTATCCTTTACCCTGATTTATTTTTCTTTGCAGCATTCATAACTAGCGACATTATATAATAAAGGTGTCTGTTTGTGTTCTCTATAGAATGTTCTATGAAGGCAGGGACTTTGTTTTGTTCACTGCTGAATCCCCAGCATTTAGAACATCACCTGGCACATAAAAGACTTGGAAGTAATATTTCTTAAATAAAGAATCACACAAATGTTAGGTTTTGGTCCTTGGTCTAGGGATAGAAGCTTAAACACTAGGATGGGAAACCGCCTTTCTTGAAGTGGGTGTGTTAGTCTATTTGTGTTCCTTTAGAAGAATACCTGAGACTGAGTAATTTACAAAGAAAAGAGGTTTAATTGGCTCACTGTGCTGCAGGCTGTGAAGGAAGCATGGCACCAGCATCCGTTCAACTTCTGGTGAGGCCTCAGGGAGCTTACAATCATGGTGGAAGACAAAACAAGAGTGGGCATGTCACATGGAAAGAGAGGGAGCAAGAGAGGGAGAGGAGAAGGTACCATACTTTTTTAAACAACCAGACCACATGTGAACTCAGAGTGAGAGCCTACTTGCTACTGTGAGGAGGGCACCAAGACATTCATGAGGGATCCACTCCCCATGACAAAATGACTCCCACCAGGCCCCCACCTCCAACATCAGAGATTACATTTCAACTTGAGATTTGGAGGGGACAAACATCCAAACCATATCATTCTACCCCTGCTCCCTAAATATCATGTCCTCATATTACAAAATACACTCATCCCTTCTCAATAGTTTCTGAAAGTCTCAACTCATTTCAGCATCAACTCGAATATCTCAAAGTCTCATTTGAAACTCAAGGTATGTTCCTTCCATCTAATAGCCTACAAGGTCAAAAACAAGTTGTTTACTTCCCATATACAATGACGGTGTAGGCATTGGGTAAACATTCCCATTCAAAAAGGGAAACGTAGGCCAAAAGAAAGGGGCAAAAGGGCCCCTGCAAGTCTGAAACCCAGTGGGGCAATCATTAAATCTTAAAGCTCCAAAATAATGTCCTTTGACTCAATGTCCCATATCGTAGGCACACTGGTGCAAGAGGTGGGCTCCCAAGGCCTTGGGCAGCTTTGCCTCTGTGGATTTGCTGAGCGAAGGCCCTGTGGCTGCTTTCAAAGGTTGGAGTTGTGCCTGTAATTTTTCCATGCTGAGGTTGCAAGCTGTTGGTGGTCCTACCATTCTCAGATCTGAAGGGCAGCAGCCCCCTTCCCAGAGCTCCACTAGGCAGTGCTCTGGTAGGAACTCTGTGTGGGGGCTCCAATCCTACCTTTCTTCTCAGCACTGTCCTAGCAGAGTACATCTGCGGGGGCTCCACCCCTGCAGCAGTCTTTCCCATATATCCTCTGAAATTTAGGTGGAAGCTGCCAAGCCTCCTTAACTCTTACATTCTGCACACCTGCAGGCTTAACACCATGTGTAAGCCACCAAGACTTATGGCTTGCACTTTTTGGAGCAGCAGACCAAGCTATACCTTAGCCCCTTTGATCAATGGCTGGAGCTGAAACAGCAAGGATGTGGAGAGCAGTGTCCTGAGGCTGCACGGGGCAGTAAGGCCCTGGGCTTAGACCCCAAAACCATTCTTTCCTCCTAGGCCTCTGGGCTTGTGATGGGGTGGGCTGCATCAAAGATCTCTGAAATGCATTTGAGACCTTTTTTCCATTGGATGTTAACACTTGGCTTTCTTTTAGCCATGGTAAGCTGTCTAGCAAGTGGTTGCTCCATATCCTGCTTAGATTCTTTCTCTACCACAGGTTCATACTGCAAATTTTCAAACTTTTATGCTCTGCTTCCCTTTTAAATAAATTTTTAAAAATCTCAAATAGTTACAAGAATGGCAAATTAAACTTAATGAAGCTTTGGCCATAAGCAATATCTCATACCTATAATCCTAGCACTTTGTGAAATTAAGGTGGGAGGATCACTTGAGGCCAGGAGTTCAAGACCAGCCTGAGCAACCTAGCAAGACCCTGTCTCTATAGAAAACTTAAAAATTAGCCAGGCATGGTGGCATGCACCTCTGGTCTCAACTACTAGAGAGGCTGAGGCTGGAGAATTGCTTGAGCCCAGGAGTTGAGGCTATTGTGAGCTCTGATCACACCATTGTGCTCCAGTCTGAATGACAAAGTGAGACTCTGTCTATAAAAAAGAAAAAGAAAGAAAAAAGAAATAATAAACTCAGTGAAGTATAATGAACTCAAATTAAACTTAAGATCATTAAAGAAGGGAAGAAATAAGATAAAAACAGAAATTGATAAAATAGAAAAATGAATATTTCACAGAGAAAACCCACAAAGGCAGAAATCTGTTCTTTGAAAGAATAATTAAATTGATATACCTCTAGCAAGAGTGATTAAAAAAAAAAAAAAGACACTACTTGCCAATACCATAAATTTTAAAACCAGTAGATTCTTTTAGATCCTAGAGGCATTATAAAAATAAATACATTCTATAAACAACTTTGTTGCTAAATTTGAAAATTTTAGATAAAATAAATAAAGTCCTAGAGAATTTTATTTGTGTGTACTCAGAGTGCACACAGTGGCTTCTGCTTTCCATATCAAATCCTGACTTCTCTATTGATCTTGTATCTAGCCTTTCAAAAGTAGCAACAAAAGGGAAAATTAAAATAATCCTCTATCTTTTTACAAATTAAGTCAGTAATTAAAGACCTCCCTGTAAACAGAACTCCAGCACAGATAGGTTCACCTTTGTGGAAAAAATGGTCAATCTTTGTATACGCTTTTCAGAGAACAGAAGCAGAGGAAACATTTTCCAGCTTCCTTCATGAGATTGGCATAACCTCGATACTAAAATAAAAGTAGAAAATGACAAGAAAGAAAAATTACATGCCAATATTTTTTGTAAACATAAATGTAAAATTCCTAAAGAAAATATTAGCAAGTTGAATTCAAAAGAAAATACATCAAAATCAAGTTGTGTTTACAAGGTTGCTTAACACTTGAAATTAATCAATATTATTCAGCCAACTAACAGTAAAAGAGTAAAATAATATTATCTCAATATATGCATAACTACATTCAGAAAAAGCATTTCATAAAATTCAACATTCATTTTTAGCAAACTAAGAGTAGAAGGTATTTTTTTTTGATTTGAAAAAAAGGATATCTAGAAAACAACATATAGGAAACTCCATACTTAGGAGTACAATGCTTAAATCTTCTCCCTGGAAATTTAGAACAAGTCCACAAGCAATTTCTATTCAAAATCGTACTGGAAGTGCGAGACAGTTCAATAAAGTGAAAAAAGAGAAATAAAACATATAAGGATAGGAAAGGAAGAAATAAAACTGTCACAAAAAAATAAACTTATGTACATAAAACTACAAAACAGTATTGCAAGAAATTTAAGAAGCCTAAATAAATGGAGGAATAAACCAAGTCCATGGAATAAAAGATGCAATATTATAATATTATAATATTCTATGCAGACAACACGACTGTGTAGGAAAAATAGAATCTCCCTACAGGTAAACTATTAGAACTCATAGTGAATTTGGCAACATTACTGGATCAGTAGAGAAGTCAGAGTTCAGTAATGAAAGCAGAAGCCATTATGTGCACTCTGAGTACAAAGAGGTAGTATATATTTAGGAGCTTGCTCACTCTTTGAAGAGCTGGAGGAGTAAAAGTTAGAGAAGTTGTTGTCATAGGTCAGAAGAGCTGCAACCAAAGACCGGAATGGTGGCACCAAGATCACAGCCTAAGGCATCAAAGCAGGCAGATGCTTATCGAAAGACTTTGTGGAAAGCTGCTAAATCTCTGAGAAGTCTATACCAACTGCTTTAGTCTGCATTAATGAAATGAGTTGTCAAAAAGTTTCCTGAAGCCACTGTAAACTGTGGGCCAATATGTTTGGCTACAAGTGCCTCTAAAAGATAATGTCTTACTCTTTATTTCTACCTTCCAAAGCAAGTGCAAGTTCCTTCCATTGGCATCCAGAACTATACAGGTGAGGGGAAATGGAACGTGGAGTGGTGCCAATTTATCAATAGACAAACATGGCCAATGTTTTAAAAATTCCATTGTAGTTATCCATATAAGCAGCAAATGGAAAATTAAATTTTTTAGTGACTATAATAAAAAAAACGAAGCAACCAGAAATAAACTTCATAAAGATGTGCGATACTTATGCACATAAAACAGTATTGCAAGAAATTAAAGAAGCCTAAATAAATGGAGGAATAAACCAAGTCCATGGAATAAAAGATACAATATTATAATGTGTTAATTCCCTCAAATTGCTCTATACAAACAGTGCAACACTAGTCAAAATCTAAGCAACGTAAAATTTGAAATTTACTAATTAAAAATTTTATCTAAAATGCAAAGAACCAAGACGAGTCAAGGATACCTTTTTAAAAAATGAAATTGACCTACTCACCCAGATTTCAAGATTGCTTTATAAGCCACACATTCAATGTGGTATTGGCACAAGAATATGGAAAAAGACCAATAGAGCAAAACAGAGATTTCAGAAACAGACCTGCAAACGTGAACAGTTGAGTCATGACAAACTCAATTGTTTGTGAGTTTGTGAGTGTAGTGGAGAAAGGGACTCTTTTCTAACTCATTCTATGAAACCAGCATCACCTTGATACCAAAAACTGACCAAAAAAAAAAAACAAACACACAATTAAAAAAAAAACTGCAGGCCAATATCTCCAATGAATATGAATGCAAAAATATTCAAGAAAATCCTCAACCAAACTCAGCAGCACCTCAGAAAGTTCATTCGCCCTGCTTAAGTAGGCTTCATTCCTGGGATGCAAGGTTGGTTCAACATATGCAAATCAATAAATGCGATTCACCACATAAACAAAATTAAAAACAAAAACCATATGATCATTTTAATAGATGTGGAAAAAGCTTTTGATATAATCCAACATCCCTTCACAATAAAAACACTCAACAAACTAGGCATTGAAGGAACATACCTCAAAATAATAAGAGCCGTTTATGATAAACCCACAGTCAGAATCATACTGATGGGCAAATGAAAGCATTTCATTGGAAAACTGGAAGAAAACAAGCATGCCCATTCTCACCACTCCTATTCAACATGGTACTGAAGGTCCTAGCCAGAGCAATTAGGCAGATTTATTAGTCTGTTCTCACATTGCTATAAAGAAATACCTGTGACTGGGTAATAAATAAAGAAAAGAGGTTTAATTGGCTCAGTTCCACAGGCTGTATAGGAAGCATGGTAGCATCTGCTTCTGGGGAGGCCTCAGAGAGCTTCTACTCACAGCAGAAGGCAAAATGGGAGCAAGTGTCTTACATGACAGGAGCAGGACCAAGAGAGAGATGGGAGGTGCTGCACACTTAAACAACCAGATCTTGTGAGAACTCTATCACAAGAACAGCGCCAAAGGGATGGTGCTAAACCATTCTTGAAGGATCCACCCCCATGATCCAATCCCTTCCCACCAGGCCCCACCTCCAACACTGAGGATTACAATTGCACATGAGATTTGGTGGGGACAGAGATCCAAACCAAATCAGCAGAAGAAAGAAACAGGCGGGGCATGGGGGCTCACGCCTGTAATCCCAACGTTTTGGGAGGCCGAGGTGGGCAGTTCGCTTGAGGTCAGGAGTTTGAGACCAGCCTGGCCAACATGGTGAAACCCCAGTTTTCTAAAAATACAAAAATTAGCCAGGTGTAATGGCACATGCCTGTAGTTCCACCTACTTGGGAGGCTGAGGCAGGAGAATTGCTTGAACCCCAAAGGCAAAGATTGCAATGAGCCGAGATCATGTCACTGCACTCCAGCCTGGGTGGCAGAGCAAGACTCTGTCTCAAAATAAAATAAAATAAAATAAAATAAAATAAAATAATAAATAAATAGAATTCAAATAGGAAAAGAAGAAGTCAAACTATTTCTCTTCACTGACGATAAGATTCCATACCTAGAAAGACTTAAAACTCCACCAAAAGCCTCCTGGAACTGATAAATGACTTCAGTAAAGTTCCAGGATACAAAATTAATGTGCAAAAATAAGTAACATTATATACACCAATAATGCTCATGCTGAGAACCAAAGCAATGATAAAATCCCACTTATAATAGCCACAAAAAACAATAAAATACTTACGATTACATCTAACAAGGGAGATGAATGATCTCTACAAGAAGAACTACAAAACACTGCTGAAAGAAATCATAGATGACATAAACAGAAAAACATTCTATGCTCATGGATTAGAAGACTCAATATGATTAAAATGACCATACTGCCCAAAGCAATCTACAGATTCAGTGCTATTTCTGTAAACTACTAACATTATTTTTCACAAGACTATTAATAGAAAAAACTATTCTAAAATTCATATGGAAAGAAAAAAATGCCCAAATAGCCAAAGCACCTAAGCAAAAAGAATGAAGCCAAAGGCATCACATTACCTGATCATACTATAAAGTTATAGTATATTATAGCCTTCAAACTATACTATAAGGCCACAGTAACCAAACCAGTATGGTATTGGTGCAAAAACAGATGCATAGACCAATGGAACAGAATAGAGAGCCAGAAATAAAGCTGCACACCTACAGCCATTTGATATTTGACAAAGTCAACAAAAATAAGCAATAGGGAAAGATTTCCTATTCAACAAATGGTGCTGGGATAACTTGCTAGCCATATGCAGAAGATTGAAACTGGATCCTTACCTTTCACCATATAAAAAAATTAACTCAGGATGGATTAGATTTACATGTAAGACTTCAAAATATTGGAATTGTAGAAGACAACCCAGGAAACACTTTTCTGGACATTGGCCTTGAGAAAGAATTTATGACTAAGCCCTCGATAGCAATCATAACAAAAACAAAAATTGAGAAGTGAACTAAAGTAAACTAAAGAGGTTTTGCACAGCAAAAGAACTATCAATAGAGCAAAAAGACAATATAAGACTAGAAGAAAATATTTACATTATATGTATCTGACAAAGGTCTAGTATCCAGAATCTACAAGAAACTTAACTGAAAAAGCAAAAAATTTTTAATGGGCAAAAGATATAAACAGACACTTTTCAAAAGAAGACATACAAATGGCTAACAAACATATGGAAAAATGTTCAACATTACTAATTATCAGAAAAATGCAAATCAAAACTACAATGAGAAACTATCTCACACCTGTCAGGATGACTATTATTAAAAAGTTAAAAAAACAACAGATAATGGCAAGGCTGCAGAGAAAAGAGAATGCTTATACACTGCTGGTGGGAATGTAAATTAGTTCAGCCACTGTGGAAAGAAGTCTGGAGATTTCTCAAAGAACTTCAAATAGAACTACCATTTGACCCAGCAATCCCACTACTGGATATATACCCAAAGGAAAATAAATTGTTCTACCAAAAAGACACCTACATTTGTATGTTCACCATAGCATTATTCACAATAGCAAAGACATGGAATCAACCTACGTTCCCATCAATGGTGGACTGGATAAAAAAATGTGGTATATATACACCATGAAATACTATGCACCCAATAAAAAAGAATGAAATCATGTCCTTTGCAGCAATATGGATGCAGCTGGAGGCCATTATTTTAAGCAAATTAATGCAGGAACAGAAAACCAAACACTGCATGTTCTCATTTATAAATGGGAGCTAAATTTTGGATACTCATGCCCATAAAGTTGGCAACAATAGACACCAGGGACTATTGGGGGAGGCAGGAGGGAAGGGGCAAGGGTTGAAAAACTATTGGGTATTATGCTCAATACCTGGGTGATGGATCAATTGTACCCCCAAACCTCAGCATTACACAATACACTCAGGTAACAAACCTGAATATGTGCCCCCAGATCTAAAATAAAAGTTGAAATTATTTTTAAAAAGATTAGCAGAAAAACTATGTAAAATTTATAAGTAAATAAATAAACTGGTGCTTCAAATGATAATATCAAGAAAATGAAATGATAATTCACAAAATGGGAGAAAATATTTGCAAATCATATATCTGATAAGTGATTAATATCTAAAATATTTTTTAAAAACCATGTCACTCAATTTCAAAAATGGGCAAAGGATTTTAATAGACATTTCTCCAAATAAGATACGCAAATGACCAATAAGCATATGAAAACATGCTCAACATCATTAGCCATCAAAGAAATGCAGATAAAAACCACTATGAGACATTACTTTACACCTATGATGATGGCTAAAAACAATACATACAATTATTATTTGTCAATTTAAAATTTTTTTTAAAAAATACAACAATAATCAATGTTAGCAAAGGTGTGAAGAAATTGGAACCTTCATACACTACTGACGAGATCATAAAATGATGAAGCCACTTTGGAAAACAGTCTGGCAATTTCTGAAAATGTTAAACAGAGTTACCATATAACCCAGCACTTTTACTGCTAGGAGTATATCTCCAAGAAAAATGAAAACAGGCCAAGTGTGATGGCTCATGCTCATGCTTGTAATCCCAGCTTGTAATCCTTTGTGAGGCCAAGGCAGAAGGATCACTTGAGGCCAGGAGTTTGAGATCAGCCTAGGAAACATAGTAAGACCCTGTCTCTACAAAAGAAAAAAAAATCAGCCAAGTATGGTGGTGCATGTCTGTAGTTCCAGCTACTTGGGAGGCTGAGGTGAGAGGATTGTATGAGCCCAGGTATTAGAGGCTTCAGTGAGCTATGATCACACCACTGTACTCCAGCCCAGGCCATAGAGTGAGACTCTGTGTCTAACAAAATGAGAGAAATGAAAACATATATTCACAGAAACATTTGCACATAAATCTTTATAGCAGCATTATTTATAATAGCCAAAGTTTGAAAACTACTCAGATGTCTATCAAAGGATGAATGGATAAATAAAATGTAGTATATCCATCCATATAATGGACTATGATTCGGCAATAAAAAGGAATGAAGTACTGACACATGCTACCACATGAATGAACCCTGAAAATGTTATGCTAAGTGAAAGAAGCCAGTCACAAAAGACCTAATAATGAATGATTCTATTTACATGAAATGTCCAGAATAGGCAAATGTATAGAAACAGAAAGTAGTTTAGTAGTTGCCTAGGGCTGGGAGGGACTGGTGGGTGGAAATGAAGAGTGACTGCTAATGAATATAGGGTTTCTATACTATTTGGGTTGATAAAAACGTTCCAAGGTTGATTGTGGTGATGATTGCACAACTCTGTAAATATTCTAAAAGTCATTGAATTTTAGACTTTAATTAAAGAATTATATAATGGTGAATTCAATTTCAATAAAGTTGTTACAAAAAAGAATGTTCTGGAAGTTGATGGTAGACAGTATAACTAATGGCATGAAATTGTATACTCAAAATGATTAAAACAGAAAATATTACGTTATATATATTTTACCACAGTAAAAATAATTTTAAAGAATGTTTATAACAGCAGTGTTAAAAATAGCCAAACACTGGAAACAACATAAATGTCCATCACTGATGGACAAATAAACTGACGAATACCCATACTATACGTTCTTCCTGTATTCATGCTATACAGCAATGAAAGTGACCAAATTCCTGCTACCTGTATCAACATGGTTGATTCTCACTACAATGCAATAAAAGAGAAGTCCAACAAAAAGAGCAATACTTTACTATTCCATTTACATAGGACTCAAAACCAGGCAGAACTATCAATAGTGTTAGAAATCAGGGTCATGGTTGCCTTGAAGCAGTAGGACAGCGCCTGGGAGGGGACATCTGGGTCCTGCTGATATTTACTTTCTTACCCAAGGGATGATTACACAGGCTTAGTGAAAATCCATCAGACTATGCATGTATGATTTGTATAATTCTAGATTTCTGTTTTCAAAATTTATTTTTTCTTAAGTCTTAAAAATCAAAGTCCCTCAAGTAACTTTAATGCATAACCAGGTTCAAAACATTACCTTCTTTTCTGCATCACCAGTACCTTTGCAAGGACCCAGTAGAAGACAACTCCAGGTGGGAGAGATCCAAGATGGCCAATTAACAACAGCTCAGTATTGTAGCTCCCAGTGAAAGCGCAGACAGCGAGTGGATGCCGCACTTTCAGACGATTTTTGTTGCCCACAGACTGGGAGATTCCCGGCGGAGGAGCCACACGGGTCACCAGCGCGACTTTTTTGGCCGGCGCGGCTGTTTTGCCGGCGCCCTGGCACGGCGCTTCTTGGCGTGGAGTATATGGGACGGGGTGCCCTTTGAGTCCGGCTCGGCTGGTCTCATCCCCACAAGGAGAATAGCAATTGGAAGCGCTGAGGACTGAGAGTTTCACAGTAAGCACAGCTGAACCGGGAAGGTCCAGCTGCGCGGGGAAGGGGCATCCGCCAAAGGAAAACTAAGAAACAGAAAAAACTTCATCACCGGGAGGAGAGATCCAAGATGGCCGATTAACAACAGCTCAGGATTGTAGCTCCCAGTGAAAGCACAGAAAGTGAGTGGACGCCGCAATTTCAGACGAATTTCTGTGGCCCACAAACTGGGAGATTCCTGGCAGAGGAGCCACACGTATTGCCAGCGCAACTCTTTTGGCCGGCGCAGCTGTTTTGCCAGCGCCCCGGCGCGGTGCAGTGCAGTGCTTCTCAGTGCGGAGTATACGCGACTGGGCGCCCTTTGAGTCAGGCTTGGCTGGTCCCACCCCCACAAGGAGAACAGCAATTGGAAGCGCTGAGGACTGAGAGTTTCACAGTAAGCACAGCTGAACCCGGGAAGGCCAAGCTCTGTGGGGAAGGGGCGTC